>JAOWAY010016810.1:0-12474 GCA_028565895.1 Goniobranchus geometricus
CCACATTAACCTTTAATCTTTTCCCCAGTGGGTCTACATGTGTACTATGTCAAATTTTGCTATTGTGGTATTAACATACCTGACTTTATGAATTCAGTTATGTATGCCGTGTTGTGTCTCAACTTCTTACAATATTACATGTTTGAAATGATTCTATTGTTTTTCTTTTTAAAGTGTATTTTGGCATCATTCCAAAAGAAATGTCACTTTTATGTTTAATAGTTTGATTTAGGGGGCGCATGGTTCCCGTGGTTGTTTAATTCGGGGTTGGTTTGCGTATGCCGCGTACCTCAGCAAAGTTCAGTAAATTTTGAAAGTCTGAGTTGGCAACCTTGTAGATCTAAATCTCTAGACTTGATCTCCATTTAGATCACTAGAGTAAATCTTGCCTTCACACACGATCTTATCCCATCTAGATCTAGATCTAGATCCTCGA
This sequence comes from Goniobranchus geometricus, assembly GCA_028565895.1. Lineage (NCBI taxonomy): Eukaryota > Metazoa > Mollusca > Gastropoda > Nudibranchia > Chromodorididae > Goniobranchus > Goniobranchus geometricus. Next base: position 437 of record JAOWAY010016810.1, read on the forward strand.
TCTAGATCTAGAATAGAATAGATATATCTATATATGGCGAATTCCACGGAAATGGGTCAATTACCATAAAGAGAATATAAAACCGAATTGTGATTGAATAAACCTTTATTTTTTAACCAAAATTGTTTTCTCACATTTCTTATTCATTAAAGAAGCTTGAAAAGCTACAGGAAGGAGTTCCGTAGTCGGGACGCGCTAAGGGACAGAACTCATGAACTATCAAACTGATGTGGAGGTTTTCTCGTGGCGGGGGGCCAGAGGCCTGCGCTCTCTCAATTGTGAGGTTGTTAACTCCCCACAGAAGCACGTCCCGACTATGGAACTCCTGCCAAGCTACAACTTGAGTTTTGGTGTTGTTGTTGATTTTATATTAATTGTTATTGTGTACCGAAGTCTGATTATCAACCTTACATAGTTTACTTTGGATAAGCCATGACATAAACTGATTTCCCATACATGATAGACTGATACATTTTGAAACTGTGGACCACTACTGACTTCCTTACACCACAGCAATTGAATACCATCCATAAATCGCGAGAGGAAATGTATTTAATGACTTAATGAAGCCTTTTTCCCTCCTTCTATATTTACATTGTGTAAGGTAGACGAGGTCGGCCACGGATTGGATTGCGTTTAAACAATGAATGGCCTCGAAAAACCATGTCAGATGCTTGGAATTATAAATTAGTGTTATAACGACCATGCTATTGAAAATAAAAAAAAGATTTTGTGCCCAAATGTAGTTCTCGCCAATGTTTTTAGATCGCGAGATTCGCGTAAAGTCGACGAGAACCGACTTCGGCGCGCCAATAACAAAGACCATTCCTCATCAGGATTTTATACAAGGAGGTTGCAGATTTGATCAAGGTGAGTTGGTGTGACCTAGATTCAGAACGTTACTTCGTTTTTTGTATTGACATTTTCATTTTCATGTAGATCGGGATTATTCGGTGTAAGGTAGACGACTTCGGCAGTGGCGACTTCGGTGCATAGATCTACTTTACGGCCTTTCGCGTCTCTTATCGAGCCCGTTTCTCCTCCTCGACCCAATATCGTGTTGTGAAACTAGCGGTCTGTCATCCCATGTTGCTGACAAACCATTTTGAAGTGACTGCCCTCCTTAAAAAATTGATTTACACCGGTTTTTTCTATGAGTCAAAGGATTTTTTGTCACATCTGAGCCGAAGTTGGACGGTCAGCCTCACGCGATTTCCGGAAGATCGCCATTGTCGCTTCGTCAGCATTACGGGAGATCTCGCGCTAAACCGCTGTCGACTCGTCTACCTTACGCAGATGCCGAAGTCGACTTCGTTGTGCTTACGCTCACTGAGAACACGTGTTTCTTGATTGTGATTGTCTTGTTAAGAGGAATAGCGATTAAATTTATTTTTTTCTGTGCTCTGTTTGAATCTTTAGGTCTATCGTGAGGCGATACTGGTATGTAAAAAATTGAAAAGAGCTAGATTTAGAACTTGATAGAGATCATGATCGGCTTTACGGTATTGTTGTTTTTCTTCAACATATTAATATAAGACCATAATGTTCCCCCATTTTTTTTCCCTTCTTGAAGACAACATTGAGTTAAGCTTTCTATAAAACTTGAATAGTCATTTCCATGACAGAATCCTGTTTGAATTTGTACAAGCCTATCCCCTCAGGCTTAGTACCAGTAACATTTTATGGTAAATTATTTCAGGTTATTGGCTATGTCAAGCAAATCGTCTCAAAGGCGGCATTCCATGAAGGAATCCGATCCTCATAAGTATGCACGAGAGCTTGAGCATCAAAACTCAAAGTATCATGAAGCCAAGAGGGCCCGATTGGAATATTGGGCTTCAGGCACGAGGCAGGCTCAGGAGGATAAGGAGGCATATTATGCTAAAAGAAGGTAAGTTGTTGATTAAATGCCTTCAAGTCCTTTTTATTTCTTTTAAAATATTCCGTTTTCACGCTGTCTTGTATTAGACTTCAATCTTTAATACTAGGAGGATTGCCTGCAAGTCTCGTAAAACTCTTTTGTGTCATACTTCAATCCTTAATAGAACAATTGACCGCAAGTGCTGGAAAACATTGTCTTGTATCATCTTCAATCTTTTATAGGATGATTGACCGTAAATCCCGGCTTAAACAAAAGCAAGAGACAGGGGGAGGGCGACAGACCCGCACCAGCGCACTGGCAATTAATGCCCCAAGACGCGTTGACAGGAAGTCAATGACTGATGAAGAGAGAAAGGCTCATGACAATGAGAAGAGGAGACAGGCAAGAGCGAATAAATCACGTCAGGTAAGATTTGAAGTGCTGCAATAGTAATTGCAATAATTACAAATATTAACAAAGTCTTAGTTTTTTTAAAGTGTGTTTGAACAGACCTTTAGATAATTTCCTCAGTTACTTTTGCCAGAAACGTACAGCAGAAAAGGCAGCTGCGGCCAAATATATGCAGCAATATCGCCTCAAGAAGAAACTTGAGCGAGGGGCAGTCCACAACATGGCAGCCCCTACAGTGAATGCGGGACCATCAACCCCTGTTGATCCTGTGAAATGCAAGACATTGCCCATTCACCAGTCAACACCGATCCCGTCATCAGAAGGACCTTCCCCTGTGCCTGACATTTGGACAAGTCCTCCCAGGATGAGACCTGCAAAATCTGCACCCTCCCGGTCCCGGCAGCATGTATATAATACATGTGCACAGGTATGGCTTGTTGAAATGTCACGACTATTTTAGCTGTTTGCTCCTTGTGTCCTTTTCATTTTATTTCCATCTCATCATGTCTAGCATAAACTCATTCTTTTATTTCCTCAGTTCAAATCGACTTTAGAGAAGTCATTCACAGAGGATGAGGCTACCAAAATGTCAGTTAATCTGTTCATGAGAAAAACCCCTGAAAAGAAAAAACAAAATTTGGACAAATTGATAGGTACGTTCTTAATTTTTGGAAGAGCTGGAGTTTCATTGCATTTTTTTCCCCCAGTACAGCAGTTTTTGATGATGTAGATAATGGTTTTGATGATGATTTTTGTTTTATTTTAGAACACCCTGAAGTGAGGACATACTTTCGGAGGAAATTGAATATGACAGAACCTCCATCAAAGGCAACCATGTTGCCACAAAAAAGCCGCCAGAAATCCACTAGGAAAGTGTTGCAGGACAGATGGAAGCACACAAAATCAGAGATTCATGTGAGTTGAGTGTGAAAAAGAACACAAACCCCCTAAAGATGGCTTTGTGTCTTTGTTAGGAGTCTTTTTATGTCAGTTTGGTCAGCTGTGATGACTTGCCTTTTGCTCACTCATTTTCTCATCAATAATTTTCAACAATTTAATGAGGGTCAGATAAATGTCATTTGTTTTCTATCTATACCTCTTCTACAACCAGAGATTCTACAGAAATCCTTCCATCTCCCGGATACTCCCCCACCGCAGATTTGCGACAAAGTCAGGGCCTGGTTTCGCACTGCTCACCACCCTAAGGCAGGCCCACACAATTTTCCAAGAAAAGTCTGGAAAGGCAGTGGCTTTTTCTTTGTTTGCCAAGGAAAGGCCCAAGTATGTCAGGAAACTTGGTAGCGTTCCTGTTGAAACCTGCTTGTGCGTATCCTGCACAAACATAAAGTAAGTATGAAGTTTATAATCTAAATGAAGTGAAAAGTTTCTAGTTATTGTGGCTTTTAAAGTTTATTTATGTTATGGTTTTTTGTTTCCACTTTTTAGGCTGAAGATTGAGGCACTAAACACTAAACAGACATCTTGGCCCAGAGAGAGGAACCATACCGAGAGAGGGCAGCATTTTCAAGTTTGTCCTTTGCCCCTTCAAAGGCCCATGGCCCAGGAAGGATTGTATCTCTGGTAAGTATACCTCTTCTCTTACATATGTTTTAAACAATCTGTGCTGATGAATCTGTGAGATCATGTTCCCTAACCTGTCCTTGATACATTTGACAGGAGACTGCCTAAAATGCAGGGATAGGATACGCCCTTTCACCCTTCGTGCCTGGGATATTTATGAGGACGAGGTGCAGTGGATGCAACTGGAAACATATACAATAAAGGCACCAATATAACCAATTTCAGGTTGAACGATGCCGAAATTCTACTACACACACGCGCGTCTTCAAGGGGGGGAAAAAAAAGTGGATGCGGTGGGAAAGGCGCACTGTAGAGGGCAGAAAGAAACTGGATGTCCACCCATACCATGGCAAAGTGAGGTGGGTTTTTTCCTATGTACAAAGTATATGTAGGGCTAATGGGAATGCTATTGCTTGACTATGAGCTTAATAATTTATAATTGATATGAACTTAATGATATATAACAAAATTTATATTTTCAGTGACCTCCTTGCACAGCTCAATGCAGACTTAGAGCAGCCCACCAAAGGGACAAGTTTTATTGAGCATTTGTTCAATGCTTATTGGCAATTTGCTCAGTATGCTGCATCCAAGGACAGTCTGCGACCAGGTAGGACACACAGGAAACATTTTATGTCACTGAATGATATCGTAACAAAAGTCAGCTTTTCTCATGCATCCTGTCATATTTCTATTTATTCTCATGCAAACAGGGCAAGTTTTGATGGTTCAGGACTTTGCTGAAAACCGCAAAGCCACTTACAGCGGCGAGGTAAAATCTGCCCATTTCGGGAAGCAGCAAGTCACTCTGCATCCTACAGTGTGCTTCTTCAGAAACGGTGATGGGCAGCTGGTAAGACATGTTGTGATGTTATTTTCTGATGACATTGGACATGATTACCATGCTGTCCATACCTTTACTGAGAAGACACTGGATATCATCAAGGAGGATGTCAACATTGAGGAGGCCATCATATGGAGTGATGGAGCTGCTTCCCAGTATAAGGCAAGTAGGCTATTTATTCATTCTTCTCATTAAGAAAGGTAAAAATGATGAACAAGATAATCATAGTTCCAATCTTTCCACTGTGCTACATGCTCATCTCTTAGGAACATGACTTCATTCTAATTCATAATGTCTTTTCCTCATGGGGTAAAGGAACATTTGCAGACCTCTCCTTATACAAAGTCAAGATCCAGAGAAATTTCTTTGGATCCGACCATGGCAAAGGAGAGGCCGATGGTGAAACTGGGCGTTTCAGCCAGGCCATGGCTCGTGCTGTAGCTGGAGGAAGGCATTTCCGTAATGCCGAGGATATGGTGACATTCGGCTCTTCTCTCTACGAGACGTCTGACCTTAAGAAATAGTAAGTATTTTCATTTTTAATCCATTCCCTCCTTTACATATTATGATGTCATGTGTTAATGGGTAAGTGATAATTTCAAAAGTTTCTGTGCAAGTGGTGATTTCATAAATTTTCATTTTCCAGTTCCTTTGTTCTGGTCAAGCTGGAGGACATCATCAGAGACCGACCTCACACCGATGTGGGAACCCTACCAGGCTCAAGATCCCTTCATCAAATTGTAAGGAAAAAGCCCTACACCCTGGCAGCCAGAAAGCATTCGTGTTTTTGTTCTGGTTGTCTTGCCTGCAAATACGAATGCTGCATAAACAAAGACTATGTCTCTTCCTTTGAAATTTTCAAGCTCAAAGCAAGGTTTGTTATTGGTTCCCTGCCATAGCTATCTCTGGTTTATTTTTGTCAAATCAGCTTTCCCATTTAATTTAAGTTTGAGGTGTTACTATTTTGTTTTCATAATTTCAGTGCCCCATTGGATGAAGCTTTTTTGGAAGACCGCAAGTCTGAGGAGGAGGAGGACATAGAGCCTGCGCATGACGAACCTCAGTTCACAAAGTGAGTCTGCAGTGGTTCTACCTTATTATATGTGTATTGATAGAGATATATAGTTTTGGCCATTTGCTCTTGATAATAGTATAGGTGCATTCCTATCAGCAATGTCATACATTGTAAGATGTCTTTTGTACAAGATAAAAATAAATTTCTTTGAATTGTCCGCAGCTCTGTGCGTCCATCTGTTGGTGAATACCTAAACATCCATGGATGGAAGGAAATAAAAAAAGGCAAACCAAGGAGAGAAGAAAACTACTATGCTGTTGTAAGTTTTACTTGTTTTTAGTTTGATGATCATTTTGAATATAATATTCTTTATGCCCTTACTGTTAAGTCACTCCATAAAATCCTTTTACTTAGTAAGGATGATGGGACTGTGTAGAATAATGGACAGCTACAAGTATCATGCATTATTTTTATTTGATCCATTCAGGTTATTCCAGTCCCAGAGGGCAGATCATCAAAGCACTTTTATGTGCAGTTTTATGAGCGCCAAGCATCTGGAACATACACACTGGCATCAAGAGAATATGAAATTGTTTCTGGAACAGCGAAGGACTACAAATGGCGTACCATTGAAGCCCCTACTTATGTCCACCGTGGCCATTATGTCTGTTGATGTTGTTGTGTGTTTTATAAGCCTTTATATTTTGTAAATATATCTGTCAATAAGCTTACATTACACAGACACTTTGCTTTCAGAGTTTTTATTTGTATTTTTCATTTATACACTTAACATTTGGTATATTTTACGTCATTGTACTAACCATTCACAGTGAATTAATGCATCCAGATCATTTATGTATATGTATTTTTTGTTGTCTGTGTGTTTTTATTTATGGGATAATTATTCAGTCTTTAAATTGTTGTACAAGAAGACTGGCTTCCAACAGATTTCAGGATCATCCTTCATGACGGGGACGACAAGGGGAGGTAACTTTAAATTGAAATAGTGTCTTTCCTGGCACCCTCATGCTCTTCAATGTTAGATTTTCTGAAAGCCCATTAAAAGAGCTTTACAATGATACCAAATATGACTATATTGACACATTTTGAAATTTTCTGAAAATCACTGGTAAATAGTAAATGGCCATTTATGTTCCATGGAATTCGCCTTACGGCCCTCAGAAGAGAATGAAATCGATGATTGTGATACTGATCCTTCCTTTTCTTTGAGGAAAGATGATGTGATAAGCGAAGATAGCTCAAGTTTCGAGGTAGGTCTATGTGAGCCTTGGCCGAGTATCGGCTTTCAAAAAAAAGTTCGGGATAGTAAAATTTGTCCTTTTTCAAAAATTCATAACAAAAAAACCAAAAATGCCAAAGCAGAAATTCTTTTTTTACAGTAAAGTATAATCTATTTACTTTATTTTCCCGGATTTTTATTACCCTGGTTTGGAAAATTTGGTTTGGGGGATTTTTTTTAAATCGTTAAAAAACGCCGGTAGCGAACGGCTTGGCGAGGTCATAATGCCCGGTAGTGAGTGAGAAGTCACAACGATGTGTCCCTAATTCAATTGTTTTTATTAACATAAAACAAATAATGTACAAACGAAAGACATAGTGCGCAAGAACACATCTGTGTTCTCACGCATGATTAAGTAGTGCGGACACATCGTCTGACAACAATTATTGATGACGTCGATGAAAAAAACTATATGGAATATGTAACTATACATAAAGATAAATTTAATATACAATACACACCAATTAAAATTAGAATAATTCTAACATGTAAACTAAGAATACCAAAAGCAACAGATATTGTTATTGCTGATTATAATCATTCAATAGAAATAATAAGAAATTGGAATGCCATCATAAGCTATTGTACACAGTTATCAAGTAGTTTTAATTCATGGGTAAATAATTATCAAGTAGTGTTAATTCATGGGTAGAAAATTATCAAGTAATGTTAATTCATGGGTAGAAAATTATCAAGCAGTTTTAATTCATCACTTAGTACTTATCATGAAATAGGTAATGGGGTTGGATTTCATAAAATAACCAATGCAGAAATCAAACTTTACAAAGTTCATTATCTAAAAGCATCATCAGTATAGACTATTCCGATTTGAATTCAAAAGTATAATTAATGTAAAAAACAAAGATAATAAAAGGTTTCTATTTATCAGTATTGATTTCATTTTTTTTCTTTGTTTGTTTGAAATGTATCTTTGGCCATGGCTATTCTTTTTCTTATCTCACTTATGCATCTACATTTGATGTTTTTAGGAACCAAGGTATTTGAATTTTGTAACTTGTTTAATTTGTTGGCCTTTGCTAACTAGATTGCGTCACGGATTCATGGGTTTCTTTTCTTAGAAATGACCATTCATTGTTTAAAGTTGGGGTTTTTTTTTTCACATTTAGAGACAGATCCATTTTTTCACTCTCTGAAACAACTGTATCCAAAATCTTTTTTAAGCTAGTCTTCAGATTCTGCTATTAAATCTGTATCGACCGCCTTCTGAGATTATTAAGATTTTCACCATTTACTTTTAGTCCTGGAATAGTCTCTAGATTCCTAGACCATTTCACTACATAGGTTAAAAAGGTCAGGAGACATTACACATCCTTGTCGCACACCTCTTTTAATGTATTTGAATTCACGATGTTCACCCTCAATTCTTACAGCTGAAGTTTGGTCCCATTGTAGAGTACGAATAAATTTATAATGGCACTGCGCACTATTGTTCAACTAAAAACAACATTGTAATTTTAAAATGCCTCGTAACAAGTAATTCTTAAATTCAAAGATCATCATGTTAAATCAAGATTACCCGTTGTTATAAATTCTGATTTTGAAGCAAATAACTTACATATATCGACATGTTCACCTGATCTTAAAAAGTCGTATACACAGTATAAATATAGAAACAAGAAATGAATAGTTTTGGCGTGTAGATTCATTGTGATTCTCTTGATATCTATGAATCTGCAAAAGAGAAATATATAAAACTTATTTAAATTATTTAAACAAGTATCGATACGGCACTATTTTCCATTGATGGAAGGTGGGTTAAAAATGGAGGCAAAAAAACAGAGTTGTTGAGCGAAAGTGCCACGAATCAAATAACAATTTTTAATAAATCCAAAAGCGGATTGACTTACAAAATTGAATAAAACTCAAACCGTCCATGCACCCCTGAAGACATCTGAAACACGTATGCCATATGTGGTGGTGGTAGGAGTTGTGGTTTTTAAAAAAAACTTTTGCGTTACAAGTTAGTTTTTTGTTTTGTTTTATTTTTTGTTTTTGTTTGTTTGGTATTTTGTTGTTGTTTTTTTTCTGGGTTTAACGCCACCTTTCAACAGCGTAGGTTATATCAGAGGCGGCGCTATTTTGACATGTTTATGTGCTGCCAAACAGGAGCCATAAGGTATAGCACAACTCGAATGACTCACCCAGTCACAGTACACTGACACCAGGCCCACCAGTCTTAGAACTATTCCCATAATGCTAAACGCCAAGCGAGACAGTCACTAAATTGCCACTTTTAAAGTCTTCGGTAAGACTCAGCCTGGGATCGAAGCCGCGATATCCCGGTTCTGAGGCGGACGCTCTACCATCAGACCATCGAACCACTTGTTATATAAGTTAGCCTAAACTCAGATTTATATTTTAAAAAATGAAGTAATGGCCAGATTTTTAAAATATGAATAAGCAAAGCAATCAAAACTATCCACCGTCCAGATATCCAACGTGTCATTTTGCCATCCGGCCCTCTTATTCGGTCCATCATCAATTTTGAGCGAATTTGACTCCAAGGCGAATACAGGCTTCTCCAATCTCCTCGTTGCTGGAAGAGATGGGTATATCACGGTAGCCCGAATCTCCACTCAGGAAATTGTTACACAGGAAAAATTAACTTTTCCAATAATAATTACAAAATGAATGAACTGATACCTACATTTTTAGACTGTAAGGTAGCATGAGGCAGAATCTCATTTTTAAGTGCATTGGTTGCTTAGGAATAGTTGGTAAAATTCATAATGTCTTCTATAAGAAATAGCAGACAAAGTTGATGATATATATATAAGTATATGTCTGTCACGTTTATTACATTACATAAAGTATGTGTATTTTGCAGGTTTCATATCCACCAAGGAAGCTACTGAATATTTCCTAGGTCGAAATGTTCATTCATAAACGAAAACACATCCTCTACACAATTTTAGCTGTTGAGCTACTTTCATGGCTGACATCACTGGCTGGCGCAGGTAAGCCAAGCAAAAGAAAATGGAAGATAAACCAAAACTTGATAGATTTAGTCATCACACAAATTCCGCTTTTTTAAATAAAAAAAAAAAGAAAGAAAAACAAAAAGACAAACAAAACAAAGGAAACCAAATACAGAACAAAACCTCTCAGCAAACATACTCATAAACGATAATTGAAAATAATCAAGAAATAAAGGGGGGGGAGAAGGAGAGAAATTGAACTGCCATTTAAAGACAAACTCTTTCCACTTATAAATCAGAAAAGTGGCTAAGTTGTGCCCTTCTAAAGATTTTAAAAAGTAATACTTTTGTTGAGTTTGTTTGTTGTTTTTTTTTTTGTTTTCTTTTGTTTTCTTGAATTTGTTTTGGTTTTTTTTTTACATCAGATTGATTTTTGTCTTTACTTCCAGCCCAGCATTGTCCACCCGTAGACGATCCTCTTACCCGACATGCAAAACCCCGCGGTAGAACAATCAGCTTTCACCGACCTGACCAGCCATATTCGCCGTGAGTCAATTTAAGAATAAAATATCCTTCATGGCAATAACAAGAAAAAGAAATAAAATTACCAAGCCTCTGCCACACTCTCCTATAAAAGTTTAAACGGTGTGGCCCCACTTGATCCGTCATAGCCCATCACACGGCAAAAAAGGGATAGAACACTTAGGAGTAATCTATTATAAATGTTCCTATCGTCTGTCTGTCTGTGTGTCGCTGAACTCCTCCACTCATAGGCAATCAATCTTGAAAAATTCGTATAGATTGAAAGTTATCACTCCGAGGAATGCTTGTTGGAAATTGTGTTTTAATTAAGATAAGAACAACTTAACAAAACAATACAGTAGAGCACACCTATAAAGAACACTCTTATAAAGACCTGAAGGAAATAAAGAACACATTTCTTTGGCCGTTGTCTTTCCCCTCTTTACGAGTAATGACTGAAATAAAGAATTACTGATATAAAGAACTAGTTTTATTGCCTGGGCTTGTTCATTATATCAGTGTTTCACTGTATTTTCCATTTGAGCAAGACCCCAGGGAGGAATACTCAAATAAACGCCATGCCATGCAGACAGGCCAGCACAAACACACCGACTTGTGTCTTATCGCGCCCCACTAGTGTGTGTCAACTCATATTCTTCGTAAATGTCCCCTAAAGCTATCTAAAAATCTAGAATCTAGAAATATTGTAATCTAGATACAACCCCAGATCCAGATTTATAGACCATAGAAGCCCATTGATACAAATCTAGATCTAGATCGCAGATGCCTATAGCCGATACAGCGAGAGGTAGGTATAGGAATTATCTGAGATGAAAGCTAGATTAGACATGCAGCTGGGACATCTTGTTTCAAAAATTATATTAATGTTCCTCGTACTTCCCCTCTTTTTGGTGAGAGTTGTTGTTGGGGAAAAGGAAGATTTAGTACTCCCTAGAAAAGCCGTGTAGCAGCACCGAGCCCCTTTCAACCTAACTCTAGATCCTAGTTACAGTTCTATTAGGACCCATTCCGCTTCTTCTCAGCACAGAGAAAGATGCGGCTTGATCACGACCGCTCCATCAAATGAAGTATTGGTGAGAGGGTCTTTTCTGTGAGAGATCCTGTCCTATGGAAAGGTCTTGATGAACTTCCCCTTCAACTGCTGTTTTTTAAGAACATTTTTCTTTTAAAAAACTTACTTTAATCAACATTAATAGTTTGAATATAATTAGTATAATTACATAGATATTTTATCTAAATTCTTCAATTCCCCTACTATTGTAGCAAAACTCCTTTTAAAATCTATTTTATACCAATTTGAATACAGGGCGCTCTGACTGAGCTCCCTTTAACCGGAAGGCAGGGCGCCCAGTATAAAACTATGTTGTTATTATTATTATTATTATTATTATTGCTGATGTTGTTCTTGTTGTTTGTATTATTATTATTATTATTATTATTGTTATTGTTATTATTATTATATTATCACATTCATCATCATCAAGTACCGGGTCTGAGACAGACATTGGCGACCATGACACGCCATTCACTTCTCTGTTCAGACA
>JAOWAY010016921.1:0-12472 GCA_028565895.1 Goniobranchus geometricus
ATTAACCACAAATTCTGAACAGCTAGATTTATAACCATAATATAAATATAATTAACCACAAATTCTAAACAGCTAGATTTATAACCATAATATAAATCTAATTAACCACAAATTCTAAGCAGCTAGACTTATAACCATAATATAAATCTAATTAACCACAATTCTAATCAGCTATCTATTTGCTGATGTTCTCTTTTGGACAGAAGTTTTATAAATTTTTACCTTTTCTAATATTCTGTCATTGGGCTGAAGGAGTTATCAACAGACATAATGGCCACAGATTTTCGATTCACCTTTTACATACATACATATATACATACATACATACATACATACAGTTGAACTCGGATACAATGGGGGTAACGGGACCATCAATAATTTCCCGTTGCAGGCGGTTCCTGTTGTAGAGGTGCATCGGTATTCCATAAGGCCGTGATCATAGCAAAAGCATTCGTGTGACACATCGTCTCTTCAAGATATGGCTTTCATAGCAAACGCTTCTCTGCACGTTCTCTGCCTTACTTAATGCATAATGAAGACCACGTGATCGTGTGTGTAAAACAAAGGAGTCAATCTGTGTGTTTCTTGTTGTCCCATATTGGAACTCTTTCAATTGTATATATATCTCTTTGATCAATGAATCCATGTCCATGATTGGATGTTGAATGATTGCAGAACGATAATGCATTGTCAAGTAGAGGTACCGGTAGATAATCTCGTCTACATGCAGTGCAGCTTATAGATCTACACACTACTTCTTTAAGACACAGTTCCTGAAAGACACATTTTGCTTGTAATATTCATTGTGGATAACCCTGAAATCCCACTGCATGCTTCGTTTCAAATTAATTTTTCATTATATTCTTTATCAGTTTAAAAAATCAATTTCTGCTCCAACTGTTCCTAAATGTTTGGTCTCTGGATTAAAAAATGACATCAGATTTTGAGTATGGTCAACCCCTATGAAAATATAAGCCATGTAAAATAAGGTCAAGCTATGCCCGGTGAGGTCACACATCCGATCTCCAAGACGTTCTCGCCTGAACTCAACTCACTGCAGGTGTCAAAAAGCGCGAAAAAGAATTAGATCTTCATTCCTTCAAAAAAACGCTTTGCACGTGAAACTTTTTGGGAGCTTTTGTACGCGCTGCGAAGGTTTTGTTCTGTGCAGCAAAAGGCAATATATAGAGGATTTCTGCTTTCGCTTTTTCAGATCTGCACGTATGCAAAAAAACCGCTTTTGCTACGTTCGGGGGCTCAGACTGTTTTGCAGAAGACATTACCCAGTTACGGCCCTTTTAAACTAATATCATTCGAACGTTTCCACATCTGTTTGTGTATGCATCTGTGTGCTTTCTGTTTGTTTGGTGGGCTTATTTTTCGTTTGTTTGCTTAACTGTTGTTTATTTTTGGCGGTTTTGGTTTAAAAGTGGTGCCGATTTGACCAACGATAAATACTTTGAGAGATGACTGACTGACGTACATTTCAAAGACACATAACCCTGCCATGGGCTTGCTTCCTTGTAGTTTTAGATGACACAAATGAGACATATCACGCAGGTTTACTTTTCATAAATCCGACATTCAACCCCCTTTGACCAATCATTGCACGCGATCCACAGATCTAGGCCCTTACTTAGATTGTGCTCCCACTCACAAAGGTCAAATTGCAGATAATGGCTTGTAGGGGTTTTGCTATTGAAAGGGCCAAGTAGGCTCCTACTTCATGCACTCACACAGATAAAACCTGGCAGTGTTACACACGGTTGTTCTCGTCTCTAGGCCTAAGCCATGAGATTGACTTTAATAAACACACACAGGATGTATTGTGTTTTTTGTGATAAAACGATGCCTACGCAAAGCATTTCCTCGGAAAGGGTGATCTTGATCTTGGTGTTGATACGCATAATTTATAATGTGCATGGTCCTATCATCTCTGGTCCTCTGAGTCTACTCGAAACGGGCATGACGTGAACACGGGGAGCATGCTACAGATCACGGAGAACGTACTTCAGATCAGAGTGAGGAATATTTTGCCACTGTGAAGGAAATACTAATAGTAAAATAGTAATAGTGTGTTGTAGCTGTAGGCCCATGTGTTTTTCTAATGAATGCCTGGCCACTCTCATAAAAACTTGTTGCTAAAAAAGGAAGAAAGGGGAAGAAAAGAAAAAAATGCTTAACAATGTGTATGGGGATAAGATACACATATGCGGCCCGTAAATTGAAATTACACACATCTGGCCCATCCCACAATGCACTGCCTTTATATAGGAAATGTATGCCACACAATCCTACACCTAGGCTACAACGCGCCATCATCGTCCTTCCTTCGGTAAAGAATGGAAGCTCCTGAAGTATTCAAAATCAGGGCAGGCTGCCCACCCCCCTCACCTCCCTTGCCCTCCACCAATCTCACTTTCACTCGCTGTTTGCCGTCTTCACAATAACATGATGACAGGGTGGTAGACATCTCATGCCCAATTCCCCATTCAGTCCATTCTCATGGCATGGCCATAACACCGAGTTTTTGTTTATACCATCGCCAACACACGGGAGAAACTGCGACTTACTGGTTGGTTTGGATTGGATGCAGAATGTTGAGAGTACGATGGACAATGAAAGAGACCAATATTCTAACGTGGGTCTTGTGTAATAATGTACTGATATGGGTCTGGATTGTAGTTCAAGCCCCAGGCTGTCTTTCTCGTCTCAGACAGTGGTTTTTACGGCCTGTGTGGTATGCAAATTAGGCAGGCGGGATTCATTTAGCCTGAAATGCAGTAGTAAAGATCTGTATTGCATTAATCCTCCCCCCGTTCTAGTCGTGCAGGGTGAAATAGCATGACGCTGTAAAGTGGCATATCAGAACAGACTGTATAGGGCATTAATCCTCCCCCCGTTCTAGTCGTGCATGGTGAAATAGCATGACGCTGTAAAGTGGCATATTAGAACAGACTGTATAGGGCATAAATCGGGGATTTGGAAAAAGCCGAGTCCCCGCTGTAGACGAGGCTGTTGTAGGTGAGCTCCACTGTATATGAATAGGAGTTTCTTTAGACATTTTTTGTTGTTGTGAATAAAACTATAAATGATGGAATGAAAGACAGAAATGGATAAAAGACGACACAATACGGAGTAGAAGTCCGTGGAGTCTGCCATTCAAACATTAAAAGACTGGTAATTTTCACAATGTTAGTACAGTACTAGTGCTCTAAGAACACGCCCTTGCGGAGATTGAAATGTCGTGCTGTTAGACGGACCATGCACATAGACGGACTACAAGAGACATAGTCTATATATTTCCTCGAAAGTCCCATTCTCTCATTTTAACAGCCAATCAAATGCAAGCCCACAAAGGGTAATGCACATGATCAAATCTAATGAACTCATTTCTTCCAAAGCCTGTCAATCACGCAATAAGTCCCCAAGTGCTGAACAAATAATGTGTAGCTTTGTGGGTGAAGGGGTGGAGCTGAAGTCTAGTCACTAGAAACTGACCAAACACATTTAATCAAGGAATGTCTCCTAATTCACAGTCACCAAATTGAAAAGATGCATCTCATTGATTTAATTGACTCAGAGTTTCATAACATTCATGAGCGATAAAAGAAAAGGATAGAAAGGCGCCTTTCCGTCTGTCAGGCCCGTGGTGGGTAGAGCCGTGTCTTTTGTTAACAGCCTAGCCAGCTGGACGGTGATCGCTGTTTGCTTTGGCCATGTGGGCAGAAAGACACCTATCTGTATGGCAGGTACATGCACATCCCTATTGAGTGTAATAAAAGCTAGATGTATTTCTGAATCAGAAAACAGGAATTGTTATGCATTTAGTCAGAGGTCTGTGAGGAAATAGAATCAATTTCATCAAATTAGAAAGAAACTTTCTGTTCAAAATCATGTCGTTAGCTGGACGTTGGCGTGTTGTTAAGGGGCTAATTTATACAGGAAAAATTCTGTTGTCTGGAAAAACCGTGATGTAAGGCGGACTGTGTTCTTAGACGGCATGTTGTTAGAGCGCCAGTACTATATCCAGTCATGTAATGTAATGCACATAAATTAGGGATGCCAATGAATATGCCTCCTTTCCTCTCCCAGCATAAAAACGCTTCTCTCCACCCTTTTTTTATGAGGAAACAAGAGAACCTGACAAAAGGTAGAAGAGAGACTAGAGAAAAAGCTCTTGTTCAACCATTAGTCCCATAATACATAAGGAGATTGGTAATTGGGTCAATGCTACCTCCCCCAGTGGAGGACCCAAAAATCCAGACAGGGAGCTTAAGATATGGTAATAATCTTTTTCTTAATTTTGGACTTAAACTGAATTTGGCCAAAATCTGAGTAAGATAAGTACATGTACCATAAAATTTTATAATTCCAGAGCATTTAGCCATTATGGAAGCCTGGACAAGGGCAGGAAGAATAAGTAAGATGACAGTCATAGAATGACTCCCTAAGGAGTCAGATTCAGATTGAAATAAATGATAATCTATATCATACATAAAGTAAAAGGTTGAGTGGGCTCAGTGGCCAAATGGCTGCAGTATATGAGGTCCGTCATTCAAATCCACATATTGCTGTGTCCAAATATAAGTTTATGAAAGACTACATGGTTTTATTTACACCGCCAGGTATCGCAAAACAGGCTCAGCTCTGTTGCAATGCAAAACCAGTGAAAAATTTGCATCCTTTTCAGGGACTGACAAATAGTAATTATGGAGCTCAATTACACACACCTACATCAGTCTAGATGGAACTTTATAAATTATATATCAAGACCAATATGAAGAAAAAAATCCTGGGACAAATAATCAAAATTTTCTTCGAAACCATTTAAGCATGTTTGGACTTCTCTTTGATCAGCTTTAAGAGTACTTTTACATCAGACTTTATACAAGTAATTTTTTAGACAAAACAATCTCCGAAGGAGTCAATAAAATAAAAAAAATAAATAACAAAGCAAATCTTCGACATTACTTTTTTCTGAATTTCTAAATTGTTCAACTGACTTGCAAGTCAATACAGCTAGACAATTCAAACACTAACTTGCCCTCTTTGGCTAATCTTTGGTCAATCTGAAACTGAGACATCCTTCACCTACCCATAATTCCATAGTACTGCTTTTTGCTGTCTTTACCATCTGTATAATGGGATGTGTGCAACTTGGCACCTTGAAGCTTGAGCCTTGTGTTGGCTACCCATAGCGGAGTTGTCAACAAAACATTGACAATACCTATTTCAAATTGAATTGAATATTAATATAAAAAAGGGATAAATATATAAGTCAATCCTAGAATCTAGTGATAAAGGATATTTCAAGTTTTTAAAAAATATTAAGATATGATATTAACTCTTTCCTTACCCTCTGGTGTTCATCTCATTAAAGAAAAGAAAAAAAAAGGTAGAGAAACCGAACAAAACCAAACAGAAAATGCATAGACAGCTAGACATACTAAAAATTGTACAACCCCCACCACTGCACACCCCCCCCCCCAATAAAAAAACAACAAACGACAAAAAAACCCACACACAACAACGACAACATCAAACTATCAAGGTAAATTAAAGGAACGGAAACAAAATACCAGAAAACAACCTTAAAATAAACTAAAAACTGTAACAAAGAAAGCATGAGTTTTACTGATACAGATATTATGATCCTGCTGCTATTCAGTGGATTGAACAAGAAAAACAGCCTTCAAATAAGTAAACTAAAACACAGTAACTAAGAGTTCAAGAGTTTGGCTGATACAGACATTATGATCCCGCTATTATGCAGCTTATTCAGTGGATTGACTAAAGTGATTCTAATTCAATGTAAAAAGTTAAGAATGCTTAAAAATATGATATCAATTTGAGGTGACACTGCACCAGACTGTTGCTTTTACTTTTAAATTTGCTTCTTTTGAAAACTTCTATATAACTCAGCAGAAAAATAAATAAAAGGTGAATGTCAGTTTAAAAAAAAAATTACAAAAGGCCAGCAAAACAAAGAATTTTTTCATAAACCAAAGATTGCATAGTGTTAGAAGTGTTAGAGGCATTACAATACATAAATAAAGAGTTTCTTAATTCTAGTTGTATATATCACATTGGCAATCAAAGATAAGAAAGAACAACAATTGCTTGGTTCTTAACATAAAATTTTAATGCATTCAAATTATTGCTTGCAAGCTTTCTTTATTTTGTTTTGTGATCCACAGTTCACAGGGGATTTTGATCTTCCTGACTCAAGAGTATATTTTGGTATATAAATAATGGTCTTCCGTGATCACATTAAATATGCATGTACTGATATTCATAGATGATTACTGAAAAGGCCACAACAAAAAATATTGAGCAAGTGAGAAATTATTTAAACTGCAATTTTACTGCATGCAACATTGAAATGTGACTGATGAAACTGCTACTGCAAAAAAGTGATGACATACGTGAGATTTATTACAGAAACCTTTCCCTGAACAACTATTGAAAATGATGAACGGATGGCCAGATTCATATTAAGATGTAGCATTTGGCCATTCTTGAACATATGCTGCCAGCGTGAAATGCTGCATGAGAAGAATGATTTGTGTGCTTCTATAAAGATTCCTACAGCATTTTTATTTTCCCTTGACCTTTTGGATGCTATTGTAATATAATAAAGAATAAGGAATTTCTCCCTTTTCAATCTTTCCATAATTGCTATGATGACTTTCCTAATATGTGTAGAATGTTGAAGCACATTGAGATCTAAATTGCTTGTATTCACAGGTGAGGTACACCCAAAAGAAACCAGCATGCCAGTAATGAATACCTTGATTCCAGCATGATATTACAAACCCCGTTGTGAACATTTTCTGCAAGAATTCAAAAACCCTGTATATTTAAAAAAAAAAAAAAAAAAAAAGGAGAGAACACTCATTTTAACTTGTAAAAATAGTGACAAAAAATTTCATAAAACTAACCATACAAATAATCCCCTACCTGCCAAAAAGGCTAAGACCAAATCCCTTGTTATATTTCCAATGGGACTCATTTCTCCTAATGATACATGGCATATGAATTTCAGGCTTGTGTACGCATAAAAGTAAACAAAATTTGACGCAAACAAGGTGCCTGCCATTGACGACCAACCTCGGAATAAACCAATGCTGATTAGAAAAGAGAAAACAATAAAATAAAATGTGCAAATCTCAAATGTTTAACAATGAATGAATGTGTTTTTCAGTACTTGGCTTAAAGACTTAAATTTTCAGGATCACAGAGAATTATGGGTTTTAATTTATTAAGGCGTAGCATGAATATACAAAATCAACAACTTTACAACCATGTCAAAAAACACAGAAAATATCATCAAAAACTGATGAATCATGTAATACTGATGCTCACTTCATACAGACAGTTTTTAACTCTCTGATTACTGAAATTTTTAGGCTTGCAGTTCCTTGGGCACTGGGGCTTTTAGAGGTATTTGCAAAGTCTTGTAACTTTTTTGTTTCCGTTATTTACTTCATAAAATGAATATGATGTTGAAATTTGATTGAGATTTATTTTAAGAAAATCAAATTACGAAAAATCTACTTAATTTTCAAGAGGACGAAGATGGCACATGTAAGGCTCAAAAGAAGCTTTGATTGATACCATTCTTTGTTCAGTAGATGAATATGTATCGCTGATCACTTTCATCACTTGGGGAGATTCAGTTGACACTGCTTAATTGCACCACAGCATGCAATAAGTTTTCCCTCCAGTTTAAGTGTGTAAGGACCATCATGAAAACTTGAATAATGGCCTCAATAATTTTTTGTTTGTTGTTATGGTTGTTTCATTTTTATTTAAAGACACATAAGTCATAGATTTGCTACATGAAGAATGAATCCAGGTGTATGTCTTTTTGAGAGGCAGCCAGCTTGTAATAGTCTAGTTTTCGATTCTTTAAATTTAAAGTGATGGTAAAGAGCCTCCTCCTGAAAGATTCGCTGAAGATTTTTCAACATGTCCAACTCCTCCTTGTTAGTGTTAGTCATCGTGTCTCTATACATGTATTGGAATGAGAGGGTTGCTTACTTTCTAAGGCAATTTAACCATCTTATGTACATTAGAAATACTTTTTCATATCAAACAACTCAAGCCATTGGTTTTGAGTGACGGAAATGAAGTTGAACAATCATGAAAATTATGAAGAGGTCTCCTCAGTTGGGGAAAGAAAACAGGATTCAACAAGGGAAAAAAACAGGATCAGATACCGTGGTAATGAACCCTACTCCCCCATCCCCCTTAAACAGTGGAAACTCTTCCAGCCCTACATTTGTCTAATTTTAATAGCAGTCAGTGTTTTAGCACAACAAGGGTAGACCATTTAGGCCTAGATCATAGATTTTCAGTCCATTAAGATATGTTTCAGGTTATAGGTAGATTGTTGCTGAATGCTGCATAATGACAATAAAAAATATTTACTTTCTTTAAGTGTTACGGAAAGGTAGGTGGGATGGGTTAGTTTCTTGTGAAAATTGAAGTCAAAGCCATATCGTCAGGAAGTTAATGGCTCCAAGGATAGGCCTTTATTTTGCAATATTGTAATGAGAACCTATAAACTGTGAGTATACAAGACTATATATATAAACTGAAAATTTGCAAACTGCTTAAAATGTCAAAAATGGACAGAGGGCATTAGTATCGTATATCAATTAGTACTCTTTTGATATATGCGTGCCAAGGGATGGTACAAGTTTTATCTCACTAGTTTGAAATGAATAAGATCTGCAAATCGACTTATGCAATGAAACTAATACTCCTGCTAAAATCAGGTAACTGTAAAATAAGTCACTTTGTTCACAGCAGCATGGGTTATGTGTTGAAGAGCATTCTATCATGCTCTATATCCAGCTTTACAGTGGTCAGAAACCCAACACCTGGAGCTAAGTAGCCAGCCTTATGAGATGCTAAGTGATATTACATCACATCTAGCCTATCATGACTAGACACAGAAATAAAAGAAATGTGCAGAATCAATAGATTCAAAAGCTAGTTGTTTGTTTCACAACCAAGCCTAAATATATAAATGTGGATATGAATTGTCTCCATTCATCCAACTATGACCTACGATATTGATACAAAATAGATGTTTTATTCTTTGATCTTAAAGCACTTTCAATATCTTGGTGGTTAAAAAAAAAAAAAAAAGTTGGATGGCTGTTTATTGTTGGAGTGTGGATGGATTTAGGCGTTGCTATAGCTCAGCGATACAGCTTTAAGCTGCTGATCAAAAGGCACCAGGCTCCATCCTTGCTACAGACACGCATTTTTTCCTTCGGCAAAAAATTTACCCTTGTTGCTCCACTCAACAAAGATAAAATGGGTACAGCTTTGGCTGCAAGTTCCCTCCAATAGACTAGCCCCCTAGTCAGAGAGTGATGAATGAAATCTGTCACTGTCTGCTTCCTGCTATTGAAACCAGGATAAGCTCTGGCCCAATGAGCCGATTTGGCTCGAAAGGACTACTATACAACTAATAACCTGAGGGCAAAACCCCAACAGAAGGTTGAACTATTTCCAATGACACTAATTACAGTGAAACAAACAACCCTAACAGATGATCAGTGGTTTTAATAAGAATTTTTGATGTTGTGCAGTATTCAAATGCATGGCTGAGATAGACAACATAACTTTTAAAACTTACTGTTAAAAACTTAATAAGTTTTCTGCTTCTACTGAAAGCTCACAAAAATAAAGGCAATTTTGAAGCCCCCTCATGATGAAGCTTTCCCACATTTGACATTGCTTTTCAGTACCTTTTGACCTAAGCCTTCCTAATTTCCAATAACTTCTGTTGTTTATTTCTTTCTTCTTTTTCTATGCATGTTGTGTGTTTGACAAAATCTTCTGAGAACAAGTGTAATCAAAGAAATTCTTTGTCTAGGTGCAGAAACAAACTCAACTCCAGAAAACATATTTCTGGTCTCCAATCACGTGTATTGGTTAGATATAATGGAGGGCCGCTATATTATTTGTTTACATTCACAATGGTTAGTTTACTAACTTACAGGTGATAATTTAGATAGAAGAAGATAAAGCACAAAAAGAAATAAGTGACGTTAAATAGAATTAGGAAAGTGAGATCAATACATGTGAGCATTAAACAAAACGTGTTATAAAAAATGATTAGATTCTCCTGTAACTCAAAGTATATGTCATCAAAATATACTTAATGATATGAAATGAAAAAAGGGAAAAAATAATGGAGAGAGATCAAAAGAAAAAACCCATGGTGAATTACAGGAAAAAAGGAAGAAAACAGAAGGAATCCCTGAATTATCACCAATGATTGGCTTTCAACACAAGGCATGCAGAGACACAATAAATGAGGATAACAGAAGTCATTGAAATGTAGAACTGGAATTCTTAATAATTGCCGCTCTTCTTTTGGGTATGGGGAATGAAAATGCAACAAAAAGTTCTTAAAACAAGCAGAAAAACACGTAAATATTTAATATGAAGACAACATTGCCAACACATGAAACACATGTTTTGGATTTATCAATGTGGAATGAAAACTTAAAGGTTTTAAATGATTACAGATTTGTTGTTTCAGAGAGGGAAAAAATTAGTGCACTGCATTTATAGTGAAACTTAGGCTTATGAGTCACTCCATGCTTTGTTCAAACCTTAGACATTTAGGAATATGCAATAACATTGAGGTAATTATTCACATAGAGATCTTGGTAGAAACCAAACTCACAAACTCTACAAACATTTAGAATGAAAATCTACAGGTCTGAATGAGTATCTTTATAAGACCATCAAGCTACACATAAAAAAAAGACACATCATAGTGAAAAATATTTACTTACCCAGCATACAAAAACAACAACCCAACAAACAAAACAAACAACCAACGACAGGAAACAAAAAAAAACAAAAACCACAGACAGAAAGGGAATAATAACAATTAGAGAAAAAAAAGGAACATTCAAGGTTCTAGAAAAAAATTCACTTGTGATAATCATAAGGAATCTGAGGAAAAGCTGATACCTGAAAGAAAACCGAGAGAAAGATCAACCAAGGGAGATGATTTTCTCTGGCCTCTGTTAACCACTGCTTTGAGTCCATTAAAGGTATAGAAATAGATGAAATTGGAGCAACATAGAGCTGTAACCACAGGAAACCATCCAAGATAGAGACCATTGCTGAAAGGAAATTTTTTGGCCTCAAATTTGTTACCTTAAATCGTACATTCATTATACTTATTGATCAAACCACAAAAAAAAGTAAACAGCGATCTTTCTTTGAGATATCCAAAACAATATTTTTTCAGTCACAAATCTACCCACAGAAATTCTGGTATTCATGTAAAATGTAAATTCTAGGTCATCATTAAATATTAAGCCATCCTGGCTGACATCCAAAGTTTTATTCATCTACTTGCAATCCTTGTTTTGATTTCATCTAGCAAGCTTTATCTTTTTGAATGAAATCAAAATTTTTAAAAAGTCCTTTAATTTTTATTTTTTTTTCTTTAAGTCCCGAATATCTTGCCTTCTTGCCTGGTCACTTCTCAATTAACTTGTAAAGGAGTCCCACATGATTTTCCTGCTGGTACAATCTTATGAAGTCCCCAAAACAACTGAAATAATTCTAGTTAAATCAAGAATAAAGCTGTTTTTCTAGGTCACATATCACCCTTGGGCAGAAGACTGTCTTATATATATTCTATTTCAACTTTGAAGTTATGGTATACTTCCATCGCATGTACACCTGTCATTCTTCCCCATGCACTCTAACCTGGTGCTTATATCCTGTTTTTATCTTCTTTTCCACAATCCATGTTGCTCTGGTCTGTAGATCCCATGTACTTATAACTCCTCATCATCATTCACATCATTTTGTAATATAAAATGATCCCTCCATTCCCCTCCAAATAAATAAACATGTACTTTGACTTACTCCTACTAAGCCCCATTCTCCTATTTCATCTTTATGAAATAAACATGAAAAAAAAAACACCCAAAGCCCAGCTTTGCATCTATCATCTCTTTCAATAAGTAATTTCATCTGTCAGGTTCCATTTGGTACAATAATAAATGAATTACAGAGTAAGTAAACTTACAGGCCTTCTTCATGAAAAATGTCACGACAAACTCGGAATGTATTTTTAGCATCACGATGATCATCAACTGTAAAATGGAGGAAGAATAATTCTAAACTAGAAAGTTGTTAAATCTTTTCTTTATGCTTAACAATTAAAAATGAAAAGATTTCAAACCACTCTTAACATTCGCCACAAAACAGGAAATAAGTTTTCTCTCCATCAATAGACTTGCTATGCTCTTCAAATCAACTGT
The DNA here is from genome assembly GCA_028565895.1 of Goniobranchus geometricus. NCBI lineage: Eukaryota > Metazoa > Mollusca > Gastropoda > Nudibranchia > Chromodorididae > Goniobranchus > Goniobranchus geometricus. Next base: position 12,321 of record JAOWAY010016921.1, read on the forward strand.
AATAATAAAGGACAAAACAAATCCGATTTTTTTCTCTGTCTGTAAAAAAAAGATGTGCTCTCCTAATGATTAACTTTATTTTGAATGAAGATGAAAACAGATCTAAATGTCTCATTACACATTTTCATGATTAAGAAATAAAAAAGACATTT
>JAOWAY010017032.1:0-12466 GCA_028565895.1 Goniobranchus geometricus
CTACTACTACTACTACTACTACTACTACTACTACTACTACTACTACTACTACTACTACTACTACTACTACTACTCCAATGACTACTGAGATGCACAATTATAGTAGTAATCCAGCCACCCCCCCTCCCCCCATCTCTCTCTCACACACACGTGTGCATACACACTCTTCCTCTCTATCAATTTCTCTTTCACTCAGTCGTCTTCTCCCCTTTGCCTTTCTCTTTCTCTCTCTGGTTTCCGCTCTCGATTAGCCTTATCCTCTCGAGTGAATTATTTCTTTAAAAATGGTGACAGATAATAAAAGGAGGTGGGGTAGAAGGCCAACATTTGGATCGTGAATAATAATGAGATGGCAACACAATGATAATGATCGTGACAATTATAACACAAAGAACAACAGCAGCGATGATGATGATGATGAAATAACAAGAAGAAGTAGTAGAAGAAGAAGATGAACAAGAAGAAAAAGAAGAAATCATAACCATAATCATAATAATCACACATAATGGCACTAATTATAATTATAATCATAATCACAATAATATAAACTTGCGGCAATGCATTTGGTTTTTATACTTTTGAAACTAAGAATGATACAATTAGGGATGAACAATAATGCTGTAACGACATTGATTCGGTTTGTTCTTTCAATGTATGATGGTATGCCTGTTTGAGGTATCGGGTGATAATGTATGTATGTACTTTTTGTAAATCGATTTCAGATGATGTTGGTGTGGTGATCGCGGCATATTATATTGATGCCATCTCAATTTTTTATATCATAAAATACATAGTACGTGCAAAACTGAACCAAGAATCTTTGTACCATAAATATAAGAAGGCAAAGAAGAAATGAGTAAATGGAAAGAAAAAGATAGAAACGTGTGTGACATTGATAATAAAAAAAACATATGTTTCTCCAATAAATCCACAACCTCAGTCGTCTCTAATTTTTTTTTTCAGACTACACCGGTACAGGACAAGTGATAATCTCAGAGGCATTTGGGATTTGTCCTCCCCCTTGGATTCAGTCAAGGGTTCGAGTCAAGTATTTTCATGGGACGACGATTTTTGGAAGCGACGGAGTCAAACCAGTGTAACGTCCACCTCGAATTCAACCTTTGAAGAAGTCGAGTCTCTCTGCTTGTCGAAATCTTCCAATGACTCTCATTTTGGTGGGCTTTCGAGGTCATGGGACAAAAGGGGTCGAAATGCCCCAGTTAATGCCGGAAATGGGAGGGGAGGGCCAAAGAAATTCCTCTCTCGTCAAAGCTCTGAAACCAGCACGTCCACCTCGTGGTCCAGCGGTCCCTTAGGAGATTTGCCGTCAAACGGTAGTTCTAGCAGTAGAAACAGCAACAGCCGGGATAGTCTTCTAGGTCTACTCGAGAGCATGGAGCTTCTTAGCCGCCAGGGAGGTTTAGACCCCACAGAGAGATTGTACCTGGATAAGATATTTCAGCGAGTTGTGGAGTACAACAGCAGTAAGTCCTCCATAGAAAGTTCTTGCGAGAGCCCAACGAAAAGAGGTGTCAAAGATCGCCTACCCTCAGATGTAGACAGATTTGGTAATGCTTTTGGAGGTGGGGAAGATAGGTTTTCTAAACAAAAGGCTCATTTTGTTGATATCAGGAGAAGGGTTTTGGATGGGAAGTCAAAAAGAAGACGAGATCTTATATTGCCCGAGGAAGACGATAAAAACTATGAAGTACGCGCTACGAGTGGAAAAAATTTAAATAGTTCGAAATCAGACCAAGATTTAAAGTCGCCAACTGGAAGCAATTTTACCACAGACTCCTCTCTTAATTCTGGCACATTCTTTCATTCGTTATCATCAAGCCGTGGGCATTCTTCTCCGAAAGAAGGAAAGCATAATGACGTGACAAGACCAAGCTTGGCCATGTTTATGTCACGAAATTCTTTGAATAAAGGGGGTGGGAGTTTCGATAGCACGGCCTCACCAACAGACCCATTTAACTCGTTGAATGCACCCTATACTGCTAGCCACGCAGAACGCGTGTTGATGGGTTTAGGATTCGGTTCTGCAGAAGGATTTTTGCCAGAGCGCTTCTTACGCGATTGGTATGCCAAGGTCTCTATGGCACATGAGCTGGAAGCGCGGGAGCAAGATGAAAGTGTTCTCGACACTTCAGAAAAAAATCGTAAGGATACTTCATCTCCAAAAGCTCAACCAACCAAGCCAGGTGCGCCTATGAGACGTGATAGCCATCACAGTTTTGCTTCATCTTCTTTAGACGAGGCTGCGAATCTTCCACCGTTAAATGGCGGATCGGATTCTAAAATTCAACGACTTCAAGAATACCTCGCAAACTTTTCTTTGAACAATGGGCCTCATGATGCTGATGTTGATGCAAAGATAAAACAATTTGCAAATTCGAGACAGAAATCTCTTCCATTATGTCTAGAAACACTGTCGGAGGAAGAGGATAGCAGAAGCAGGGTACCAGGTGTTGATCCATTCGACAAAGAGCGTAAACTTAGAATGTTCATTTGTGATGAGATGTCTAACAGCGGCAAGAGCACTACTTCAAATTCCGAACAGTCTTTTATAAGTAGTAGTCAGTCAGAGAACGATTCTTTAAGCGGTTGTTCGGATACGCACCGTCGATCTCACTCGAGGAAAGCCACTAAGACGTCTAAACCATATTGCAAACCTGTTGATCAAAAAATATCCCCCAAAAAGACAATAGCAAGCCAAGACACAAAGACTGTCGTTGAACAAAAGACCAGCCTTCATCGTTTTCATAATATTGACAAGAATATCAAGCATTTTAAGAATTCCCAGAGTGTTCATAACGGAAGCAAAAATAATACAGGCGATAAAAACGAAGATACGTTAATAAAAATGGAAGATAAAATTTCAACTCAGCCCCCATCAAGTGCACTGTCACGATCAAATATTCAATTCTCAAATGACAGTCTGGAGGTAGCTGATATCATGCAAAGCAAACCTTCCGAATCAAATGGAGACATCATCGGCAATAATAACCTTGTCAACGTGATGAAAAAAAACATTAAAATGGTCGAACCGGCCATGGTTTCTATCGTCCTTGAGGACGTTGATGGAGGCGTGAGTAATTCGGTCGGAGACAAGTCTTGCTTGAGACCTGATTCAGGTCATCTTAGCATTCCTCTGTCAGCCCAGGCCCTCTCGCCCATTCCTCAGTCACCGGTCACTGTAATTGAAGTTGGTCTGGACAATCAGCAGGATAGCCTTGATACCGAGGAAGGAACAGGCTCATCCAGGGAGGCGGACGAAGAAATATTCGTTTCCCGCCAATGTGAAAGTTGTGGTCGTTACTCCCCAAAGCCAAATGGCAATGCACCCAATCTGTCCTCCCATCGCCGGAAATCAAGACCATGTCATCAAGATACAGTCCGGCGAATAGGGTTTCCTGTAGGCCCAAGCAGAAGTACTACCAGTACCGAGGACGGTGAGACACTGAAGAGAGCATCATCTGGGTCAAAACATTCTGAAGAGGTCCCGGCTGACAACGTCTCTTGCAAAAGAGATTTAAATGTAGAAGCAGCAAAAGTTTTTTCAGTTAACTTCAATGCTGATTGTGACAAGGGGACCACGGGTGACAGTTACGATGAAGGTTCAAAGAACGTACTACACCCGTATTCAAGTTTGTCGAGATCGGACAATTCTCTGAGTTCAAAATTCCCTCCAGCCGTCAAAAGAAAGAGCTTAAGAAGACAAAAAGCGCGTCAAGGTAAAAACAGTTTGCATTTTGACGAAATAATGCATGGAGAGAGGAAAAATGAAGAACCCTTCTCTGAAGCCGACCCACCCAGTCCTTCAAAATTGAAAGTAAGTCAATCATCTAAACAGCACCTGACATCACTAAATCACCCCAATTTGGGGGTTGGCTGCGGTTGTCATGGCTATCACCACCGCTCTCCAAATCAACACGACGGTTGGTGTCATCATCATCGCTACATTCCTCATCTTTCAGATGACTCAAAGTTCCGCCCTGCCAGCTGTCCACACGTTCATAACAGTTGTCAGATGAGAGGCTCACTCAGTGAAGCTGAATTTCCACAATCGATAAGAGAATTTGACAATGATCCAAACTTCTCCGATTCTGCCTTTAGGTCTACAAAGAAGAGTGCAGTTAAGTGCACTCATGCCCATGGAAATGATATTGACACAAGTGAAACTGACCCTAACGAATTCCCAAGTGTTATTGATAAAACCTTCGAGCCACGATCGATCGTGAGCGTCAGGAAAATCCTTGAATTATCAGACAATGAACTCTCTCATAATCATTTCAAGGCGAATGCCGCAACACATAAGACCTCGCCGGTGATATTTTCAAGTGATGTGCCGATTAACCCAACATATGGGAGACAGCGTGATGGACGTATTCAAAGTATAAGTCGAGCCGTGCAGGTAAATTTATATCACGATTACCTTCTTAGAAACAGTTCGCATCAACCCCGGATACATTCAGCGGAATATTTTCTAGCGCGCGACCAAGAAGTCCAATGTTGCCTGAGCAATTCTCCTCGTATTGAGAGTAGGCATTTGCACAAGTATGTTCAGACAATAAGCCCCCAATTTTGTGAAAAGTCCTGTCAAACAAACGAAGGTTTCAACATTGCCTGTAAAGCAAATCTGCCGAAAGAAAGCAACGGGAATAGAAACATGGCGGTTTCAAAGGCAATTAATACGGTGCTGTGTCTCATTGGAAAGGAGCATGACAATTTTCCTTTGGCGACCGAACCTCAGTGGAAAGATGACTGCCCTACCTTATGGTCCAAAAGCCATTTTCAATTGGTTGATGAAACCTTGGATCAAATTGAGCAGGAGCTTACTGCAATAGATCAAAAGAATACCCAGAATGATCGAACGAATTTCCAAAATGATTCTACTTTAGAAGTAAATGGGAAAGCCATGACCAATTCTCAAGAGGTGGTTGAGATTCCAAGTCGGCCGTTATTAGAGGCTGTCAAAGAAACAAGTTCGGACGTCAGTGAAAATGGCATATTTGACGATGCAATGAGAAAAAGTGAACGAAGTGAAGTTTCAATTCCTTCCAGATCCCCAATGGGCTTCGATGTAAACATGGAAGAGAGGCTTCAAGAATGTATAAATAAGATGGATATTCAAAAGGAGATGAAAGATTATTTAAGTTTATGTTCAGGAATGTATAACAGTGACACTGAGAATGATACAAATAGAACCATAGAAAGCAACATATCAAGTTGTCAAGTAGAGACAATTCCCGCTAACTCGGAGGACAACGTTCACTCTTCGAGAATGCCGCCGAACGCCGATGCCAGCCATTCAAAGAGTGCTGATTTAAGTAGATGCCATAACAAATTGTCAAGATTGAAATATATACATAATTCTCATCAAAATTCTCGTAACAGCCTTGATGTCGAAACTGATTTTATGAATGCAGGAGACCCTCTGGGCTCTTTGGATGGGTCTTTACTTATAACGAATTCAACCGATCCTGACACTTCGTTTGGCGATGAAAGTCCCATTAATGTGTCATCTCCCGTGAAAACCAAGCATGCGGGCCAATGTCTTCAGTCATGTCCTCATTTACCCTCCTATCTGTCCGTTGCTGATGCATCGTCTTTGAATAAACTGGCTCAAAAGGGAGACTCTCAGCTTTCATCTCACCCTACGAGCTTTTCAAGCAGTGAAGATAATCAGGTTACGGATCAGACACACGATAAACTTCGACGATTGGTGCCCTTGGCCAAGAATCGGGGTTTTATGCAAGCCAATAACAACTCATCCATTCCTCGTGAGAGCGATTTGTCGGTTTGTAAACTAAACGATGCTAAGGCTTCTTCGAGTATCACAGAATCGGGGCGATCAGCATTGTCGAGCAATGATGGAAGAGAGGGTGATACCCTTGGTGTTGTTAATCTTCCTACAGTTAAATTTGAGATGGACTTTTTGAAAGTACCAGAAGCGCCTACAACTTTAAGTAACGAGTCTTTTCCAGACATCGACTCTAAAATCGTGGAATCGTCTTTAGATACAAGACTTCCCATCGGAATTGATGGTAGTCCTGCGTTACAAACCCTTGATCGAAATACATTACACCAGTCCTTTGACTTTAAGAGACCAGAACCTGAAACAATTACAGCGGGCAGTCAGCGAAACAAATATATTGAGAATCAAGTACTTGTTGAGAATGAAAGGATTAGATTCCCTGCAGAAAAGAAAATTTGCTCATCCGATATCAAAACCGAATTTCTTAATTCATCCGTGCAATCCAGCGTCGATTCTTTCACGAATGTTAGTGAATTTGATTCCTTTAAAAAGTCCGTCGATGATACACGAAGCAGTGATGTCAACAAAACACCATCTGACCTGTCATTTGGAACACAGGACGTCTTGAACAGTCAGAGTGACATGTCTTCTATTTTGACTGACGACTGCTCACGACTGAGCCAATATCAAACATCTGTTAAAGTCTGGACTCTCTGGAAGAACGTTCATTGTAAGCCAGAAAATATCACAAACAAATTAGTGCCAACTCTTCGTCGGCACAATACATGGGAGGGCAGTAGATTTTCCTATACATTTAGTCTCCCAAATCAAGTAAGCATTGACAGCGCCAGTGACAGATCGGTTGCAGGATCCGACAGGGTAGAGGATATTGATGACGCAGAGGTCTTGATGTTTCAATCCACAGCAGTTAGGCGCGACAGTGACAGCACCTACAGTGAACCAGATTTGGGGTTAATCGACAATCTCAGCCAATCATCCATTAGCAGTGCTGGTAACCGTATTGATGGAATGGACAGGACACTCTTTAATGTGTCTCCCAATATCCGCCACGATCGTCCACTGGGACCAGATACCTGTCTTAAAGACACCCAAATTGCAAGCAATAAAGTGACAAATTGCCCTTGTTCTACACATACAACCAACATACAGGGGACATTTCAGGATACGCATGCAGTTGTAAAGCCCACGAATCCAGTGGAAAATGGTGTTATAAGTGATTCATCCCATCAAAATTTTCCTGTGCACAAGAGAATTGAGAACGTTGTCACTCAGTCAGACTACAATAAGGACCATAGTGACCAAAACGACTATCGTCTCCAATTCAATAAAGCGCTGAGTGAAACGTATGGTGAGAATAGCTCAGAAGATGAATGTGACAAAGAAATAGGACGCATTAACATCCGACCAATCGTCAAAAATAGCCCTCTGCCTGAACCTGGATCCAAACAAGTTGAACACAAACAATCAATTAACTCTCTCAAACCGATAGCTAAAAGCGCTATACCCATGGTTAATGATTATCAGCTCAAATCTCAGCCTGACGCAGATGGAATAATTTGTGTTGCCGATTCAACAAGCATAAATCAAACTCAGAATGAAATCTTATTGCAGAAATTTCAGGCAGCTCAGTTGTCGTCGCTTTTACAACAAACGGCTGCATCCGTAAACCAACCGATGCCGCATTTCAGTACCAAAGACAAATCCACTTCAAAACTGCTTGCAGATAAATTGCCACCGCCGGAAAAAACAGATCAGTCGAAGGCAATTGTCTTGAGCGTTGAATTCGATATCGACCAACCTGAGTTTGCGCCTCCCCAAAATGGAAAAAGCTGCGTTGACTTTTCTCAAGATCTTCCGACAACTCTCATTGATGAGCTTGAAGTCATGGCTCTGTTTAAAAGCATTCAGGATATTGATTCCTACTCAGAAGACACAATTTCACCACGAGGATTTCGGCTTTCCCAGATTACAGAGGAGGAAACTCAAAGCGAAGAGAGCCCTGCCTTTAATAGCAGAAGTCGGTTCAATTTTGCCACGCTTCAATCGCAGCCAACTAGTGATACTCTGGTAGAAATTTCTCCAACAAACGATTCTGATCTGGTAACAGAATTTCCGAATGTCCAGTACTCAAAAACTTCTGAGCAATCGAAAAACTTTGAATCTAAAGATGCAAACATTGCCAGCATATCAAACATTCCCTGCGATATTCAGAAAGCTTGTCAGTACAAATCTCATAAGGTGGCAACCACATATGGCGTTTGTAAACACAACGCAAACAACCGTAATGACCACGGTAATGACCAAGTCGCACCCTCTTCACCGACCTTCAAGAAAGAGGGAAAAGATGACAGTACTAAGGGCCTGCTCAGTCAATGCACAGCTAAAGATAAAGATGAAGGCATGCCTTTTTTTATTGACGAGATGGAACCCTCATCATCACCAGTAGTCTTGGAGACTGTGACAGTTACAAGCCAGCAAAACAGGGGAGATGTTTTGCATACGACAAGCCATTCAAGTGCTTACGTTACTCAAAAAACATTACTCAATTTTAACAAAGATGGTACTAGAACACCTCCTCTCACTAGTGAACCTGTAGCTGAACAAACGGTTGCGCATGTATCCACATTAAACATTCAAATCGGGGATTACCGAAAGAAAGACGTAACACAAAACCTTTCAGCAGCTTTAAACTTGGAAAACACCGAAAACAATTACATGTCGTCTAAAGATTTAAAGGACAATTTTACCGACAGTATGAAAAGGTTGGCGAGAAAAGATTTTGATTTAATGGAAAGAAGGAAAAAGGCAACGGTAACAACTATGTTTTCTCAAGGAAGCGAAGATGAAGTTCAGAAGTGCACCCCAAATTTAAATGACACTGCAAAATCTCGTTTTGGTAGGCGATATGTAAACTATGAAACAATCAATACAGACAAAAAGAAACAAAAGTCAGGCTCTAAAGGCGCAAGCATGAGATCCAGAGACTACCTACAGCTGCTTCACCGTCAAGAGCAAGTCTTTTCTTCAGATGACAGTGCTAGTGATTCCGACCTGACGTCTGCGTTGCACGTCGATAGCGACGTTGACCTCCGGGAAAGGGACTTGGCCATGGGTCGACTTGCAGGCGACTATATGGACGATGACGAAGCAGCCAAAGAAGAAGATATGAGGAAATCGCCCATCATTTCTATTGCTGCGAGAAATTTAGAAGTAAAAAGCGAAAATGAAGCCCTATCTATGGATTGCGTATCGACCTCACCTAAAATCGAAGTTCATCAAAAGGAAGAACTTTGCATTTTTGAGAACCCAGTCATTTGGACCAAACGGATAAATGAAACGCCGCGTGTCATTGTGCACCAACCAAGCGACGATTATCAAGCACTCGAGAATTCGACGAGGTTTTCTGTATGTGTAGACACTCAAAGATCCCCAGAGGCCAACGACAACCACTTGCACACAAATAGTGAACAGTCAAAAAAGAACAACTTCATTCATGGCCCTCCTGTAAGCCACTGGTCAGTTCCAAAAGACAAAGAGAAAGCCGCTGGGATGTGGACTCGCAGGCTTCAACGGACACAGTTTTTGAGTCCAGTCTCAGCCCTTACCACCCCAGAACCAATGCCTTCTTCTCACAGTAACGCCAATACCGTGGATGACACACATCCTGAACTAGCCTATCTGGACATCTTATCCAAATTGAACGGCTCCCACGAGAAACAAAAAAATGCGTTTTTGTATCCCCCTAATCAGCGTCAGACACCGAAGTCTATGATGAGCCCTCCGCCTAGCATTAAGATGACAGAAGATATAACAGAGGCGTATAGTAACTTCTCTGATGCACAAGCTATTGTACACAATATTCAGTCAAATCCGAGGTGCGTTTGTGATCCTGAGGATAACAATATAAAAAAGATCGCAGATGATATTAACGATGCCAAGGAAAACAATTGTGAGTCCTCCGGGGCGCCAGATACCACCAAAGACAAAGATGTGAGCAAGGATATTACGGCTCATAATGGAAACAATTTGGATGAGCAGTTAACGTTAGTCATGGATCATGATGACGTACTCACAGACTCCAGTTGTATTTGTATTCCTGACTCCTCAGAAGCATCGCCAACGTTAGGTACTATTAATGAAGATATAGTGGACGAAAGGTCTGCTCAGATGATACAAAGATCCTCACAAGTACAACATCCTTTAATCGAGCGTTTGGATAAGCTTTACATAAAGTCTTCTTCCGTCACAAGCAAAGACTCCGGATTTGAGTCCAATGGGAAGTAATATTATTTGCATAACAATTCGTTCGAAGGAACAAAGGGAAACGTCTCATTTCAAGTTACACTGTCAATTCACTTACGATTGAACAACAGATGATGAAAAAAATGTGATTAGGGGTTTCAATTATTATAATATTTCCAAAGAAAAGTAAACAGAAACCAGATATTTCTGATATATGAAATGCCTATAACACAATGATTTAAAGGGGAGACGATAGGAGGTTTCTCAAAGGACCACTAGTCGCAACCCGATTTGATATCGAAAAACGCCATCAAAATTACATGCTCTGTTAAATTCGATTGGATTTTGTTCTAAAGGCACATTATCATAACAAATCGATTGACTGAAGGCTGTTGTTATTGGGGACGGCAAGAAGATCTATGGAAAGTCTGAAGAGTGCTGTTGTTGAGAAATCTTATGAAGGAGCAGTGATTTACTCTTCAACAAACTTGAGGAATGTTTCAAACATGAAACCTAATTGGTGTCAGACAAGGTTGTCATTTTCCGCCCCCACCTTTTCCCACTTCTTTGCTCAACCGTATTGACATAACCTCTCCGCGATCCACACACAAGTGCATCAACTGGAGGAAGAAAAATCACTGTTAAGGAAAAGCGGGACAGAAACCACTTGGACGTCTGATCGTTGGGACCTTATTCGTTTTCCCTTCCATCACCAGCTTTTAATAATGATAATGGTGATGAAAATGTTCTCGTTTGAGGGATGCAAGTAAATTTCAATCACAAGTGAACATTGGGAACATTAGACTGTATTATGTTTCATTCGTGTAAGTGATGTTGACTATCTTTAAAATCAGACAGTTTCACCTCAAAATGGCTATTAAGTAGGCTTTATATCATGTTCCATTGAGTGGTATTCATGGTTATTAGTATTGGCAGAGTCTTGGGGCAATCTCAGCTTTAAGTTGAGTGGCAGTCCAAAGTCTGTTTTGAATGATTGTGAACTAAATTAAATATGATTATGCATGCAGCTCTACAATTTAAGGCATGCCTTTTGTTAAATAAGAAGAATGCGCCCCAACATGTTTTTCTTAAGCTGATGTCATTGAAACGGTCAAAGTATTTCCTCTAAGAAGCCACATGCAAATTCAGTTGAATTTTTGTCACCTTAGCAAAAGTTGGACGTTTCGTCTTTTCTGTTGCATTCTGACTTACACCATGATTGCCTATTGGAACACGCATTCATAATGGAATTATTACTGTGGCATACGATACAGAAATAGGATTAATGCACAGTGTATGATACAGAGTGTCAAAACAAAACCAGGCAGGGGCAAAATCCTTATAACTTTTGAACAACAAAGGCAATGAAATTAAAATTTGGCTCATTTAGAATTCAGCCTAGGAGACGAATTATCTTCAAATTCCAAAGGTATTTATAAATGTTATTTCCATTAAAAATGCACACAAAGTTGAGTTTGTTTTTTGGGGGTTTTTTTAAGGCTTCATGTATCTTGAGAATATCACCCATTATACTGAAAATTTCACAATTTACAAATTACTGAATCTCATTGTAAAGGAAAAAATTATTTTAAAAATATCTCAGAAAGTTTCCTCTAAATCACTACCCGACAGTCAATGAATGCATCAATTCGTTGTTGAAAGCTCAGGATAACTTGCTCAAGATTGTCATAGTCAATTTGTATCCCGTGATCTATAATACAGCGGTTTAGTTGATATACAATCTTGACAGTGGTTCTGTCCTTACCGGTTCTATGGTCTAGTGGTAGAGCGTCCGTCTCAGAACCAGGAGGTCGCGGGTTCGATCCCCGGCCCGGTCATACCGCAGACTTAAAAAAGTGGTAATTTAGTAACTGTCTCGCCTGGCATTCAGCATTATGAGAACAGTTCTAAGATTGGCCGGCCTGATGTCAGTATAGAGTGACTGGGTGGGTCATTCGAGTTGTGCTTTACCTTATGGCTCATGTGTGGCAGCACATAAACATGTCAAAGTAGCACTGTCGCTGACATAACCCACGATGTTGAAAGGTGACATTAAACTCACAAAATAATAATAATAATGTTCTTTCCTTGGAAACCCGATCTTTCAAAATACCTCAAAGAAAGGATTCTAACGGATCTAGATTTGGAGAATGAGTTGACCATTCAAATGAAAAAAATCCTGCTATTAAAGCCATGCCCAAAACAGTTTTGTAGGAAAGTAAGGGATGTTTGGCATACATGTATGACGTTATTGATTTTTGTCAGAAGTAACCGGTGGCCCGGTAACTCAGTTGGTAGAGCGGCTGACTGCCATGCAAGGTGGCCCGAGTTCGAACCCAGCCAGGCAGTGGATTTTTGTCGAGGGCCCCTGTTCACCCAGCAGTATAAATGGGTAGCTAGGTCTTTCTAGACTTGGCAGAAGTAAAGGCAGCGTGGAAAGCA
>JAOWAY010017143.1:0-12465 GCA_028565895.1 Goniobranchus geometricus
GGGGTCAAGGTTGATGACGGCGGTCAAATCGACAATCGCACAAAATTGAACTTTTATCTCACTTTGCTTTCAGCGTCCATTTTATTGGCCTTTTTCATTATTGCTGGTGGTAAAAATAGACCTGTAATGGTAAAGTGGCATGGTGTAAAAAGTTAAAGATGATAATTTACAGCATGTATATAAAATGTTAAATGTCAGAAAATCCATTGCAGAAAATTTATACCATTTTAGAAAAATTGATATTGAAAATGTTTTTAAGAAATTCTGACAGCTAGGCCAACCCAGTGAATCAAATGACACTGGCTAAAAGGCCTGCAAAAGCGACTGTAGTTATTACTTTTTGGAAGGTTAAAATGTCTTTATGTGGACTTTTCTACAAAGTTAAAAGTGCATCACAAAACTGAAGTCAGATTAATTTTTCATTGCAGGAAGCATTTGGTTCTATTTACTGCCTAACTCCCAGTCATGAAGTGGTTTTACTAGACACAGGATTTCGTTTTCCTAATGGCATTGCAGTGGCCCATGACGCAAATGGAAAACCCAAAACACTTATTGTGGCAGAAACACCTACAAGACTCCTGTGGGCCTATGACATTGAAGGCCCTGGCAAAGTTTCTGGAAAAAGAACTTGGGGTCAACTTCCATGTAATTTCCCAGTGAACAAATTAAAGCACTTAAAAAATGTGCATTTGCTTAGCTTTTAGATGGCCATTTCTGAAAGAATTTATTGTAAATGTTGTAGAATGTAATTACATGTAGATAATCAGATTTTCACTTTTCCACAAAATTTGGCATGAATCTCTGTTAACATATTCTGGTGTGTACTATGTAAAGATGACTTAAAATTGATGTATAGGAATGTTGAGACCCTGTAAAGACATGAGATATGATGTATTTTCCAAGGAATCATAGATTTGGTTTGCTTAATTCCTGTAGGATTTGTAGGGGGAGGGCTGGGAGGGGTATGGAGGACTTATATGGAGCAATATCGATGTCAACATTATCAATACCTGTCCTATTTTTTTGCCATGGGACCTTTTATTAAGTGTGTTACATGTATTTCACAACATTAAACTAGCATTCCTATTAATAGTTAAGCGAAGAAAGCTGTCTGTAGTTTCCTCTGATAATATGTTGCAAACACTAAAAGTACTGAGAGTTTTGCAGTCTCCAGGTTCCACTTCATAGAGATTTAGTAGAATAAAAATGATCCTTTCATGCCTTTGACTAAGACGACAAACATTTCAAATAAAGAAAACTAAGACACATGTACATTTATTTTCTCAACACATGTGAGCCCCAGTCAGTTTATTATCTTACAAATTGTAAAAAAAATTATTTGAAATATTGCACCCATGTTTTCAATTTAAGCTTGCTTACAGAAAGATTGTACACCGTACCATGGTGGTAATATTATTTCTATTAAAAATTTTATTGTAATTGTCAGGAATGTCCCATAAAATGCTCTACAGGGGTTAATACTGTCACTTTTGGCTCAAGAAAGGTTTTACATTACTTTTAATTGTTAAATACTGTTTTTATCCTGCTTCTTTTATGAAAGGAAGTCAAAGGTGTTCTTTGCTCTGTCAACAGATTGTCATTGTGAATCAGGTCCTGACGGCATGGATTTTGACGAGAATGGAAATCTTTTGGTAGCTCACTGGGGAAGTGGCTTTATCGAAGTGTTTGGACCAGATGGTGGTGAACCTATGAAAAGGATAAAGTGTCCGTTTATGAAACCAAGCAACCTTCATTTTCTTCCAAACTCCAAAAAGGTCATTGTAACCGAACATGACAACCACGCTCTCTGGGAATTTGAATGGCTCTATCAAGGCATGCCTCAATTCTGTCAAAAATGAAATTGAAGAATATGAACTATTAATCCATATAATGCTACTAGTCTCGCTTTTCCAGTAATGATGAAATTTCGTTTTAGAAATACCACTGAGAGGAAAGTAACACAGGCTTCACTTCCCACATATCAATGTAAAAGATTGTCCACACCATATGGCCAGTAAACACATGTGGCTGAAGTGGATTAAGTTTAATATGCGATAGGTTCATATGGAATAAGTATTTTATTTTGATTGTCTCCTGTTTCCACATATATATTTTAAATTTATGAATATATGAAATGTAAAGAAGAAACAAATCTTAGTCAAATTTTATAGACATTATTTTAATTTAAAGATGAGGAGTAACATCATATTAATGAATAAAATATATGATACATGAGAACATCAGATATATTTGGTTATGTTGGAACATGTTAATCAAGATTCAATGCCAATAATTACATCAGGTTTAGAGGCTTTCACTTTGAACCAAAGTATTTCTTGTTTTGGCAAGAAGCTCAGAAAGTGTAGATTCATGGTTGAATTAGTTGTTACATCCTCTTTTTATATCGATTGTTGGAAGGGTGTATGGGGGATTGGATATATTATTCTCTCTCACAGGCCTGTGGTCTAGTATGGTTTTTATGGGCCAAACTGTGCTACATATTGAGAATGTTTTTGATGGGGCAGTCATTTGAATTGAGTTGGTTTTGGGTCTTCAAGCATTGCTTCTCTCTTGATTCCATTCTTTTTGTGTATATTTAGTTGTTTTAGGCATTCACAATAATTTTGGTCAAGGGATGCTGTTTGCTTTTATGTCTAAATCAAGGAGATGATATTGAGTCATGGTACTGGTAGGCCTACAGATGAGTTTCACAGTCTGAATAGCCATACCACAGTAATATTGACCTAATGTCTAGTGGTTTACCACAGTGGGCGACGGCAGCCGCTTTTTTGCGGGTGTGACGGTGTTAAAATGAAGAGGATAAATGAAGAATTTAACACTTTAAAATTGATATTAAAATTAGTCAAGTGATTCTTCTTTAGCACTCTGCTATTGAATTTCAACCTTTCTAGCGTGACATTGTATTTTGGATTTTTCATTTCTAGTAAGAAGTGTTGATGTTTCATTCTGTTTATCTTTCGGTGTTATCCATGAGTTAAAGATCTCTCTTCTTGCCAGATCTTCTTATGCTGCAGTTTGCAGTTTTTCTGTGGATAATTGAACTGCAGTCAGTTCTTTATTGATATTCTGCTTCTTGGCCTCAAGAGCCATGTATTTTCTCCGTGCCGACTTCTGGTTAGTAACAATCTCCTTAGAGGCTTTCAGATGATAATTTATGGTCTGGATAGAGCTGTATTTATCAATAGCCAAAGGTACAGCCTTCTTCGCCATAATATTTTTCACAATGCTGAAAGAGGATTCCACTTGAGGTCTGTGAAAAAAAGATAATGCTACCTTCATGGCTTTTTGTTTAGAATTGGCACACCACAGATCAACCCTGTTGTTTCCCAACTCTGGGAAAATGTCGTTGACAACAAATTCCAAAATTTGTTCGTGCTCTGAAGACCTTTCATCAGAAGTGAGCAAATGGTTAAAAAGGCTCAATAGTTATTGAAGCTGGGAAATTTACTCCAATTTGCTCCTTGCATTGCTCATTGATGAATAATGGAAGCTGCATTGGAGGGTGAGAGTTTGTGCACCACCCACCTTTCCAGCTTGCAGGTATCCTTTTTTTGACACTAGCCATTATCTTACTTGGTGGAGAGGGCAATTGCATTTACATATAATATATACTACTTGCAATATCCTGGCTTAGCACAATTTCATTTAATTTTTTTCTTAAATTTAAATGCAGATATGTGAAAATAGAAGGAGACTTGTTTTGAAAAGAACGAACTTTCAGCAGCAAGGATTAGGTCTGCTGTCAAGTCTCATATTAATAAATCTGATTGCAGCCATGACTGAGAGATGAACTTTTAATTGTCTTGCACAATTGAAAGAATGGACAGATTGTCTTATGTTTTTTAAGTATTGTCTTGTGTCACATCCAGTTAAAATTTCACCTTATTGCGGTTTATGTGGTTTCAGTTAGTAAGAGACTCTTCAAAGGCACTGTATCTAATCACCTGACAAATTTTGCCTCAATAAATTTCATGAGGAAATTTCCACCACAGCCATTTTTGTTCCATGAAAAGGTGATGAAGGACACACCACCTTCCTTTACCCTCCCCTTGCTGTGACAGGCTTTTTGATTCCCAGCTTAGCAAGGATAAAAGATCTCAAACCCCTCATGAGAAGCAGGCGTCTCAAATTTATAATATTTAGGGCGGTCCCACTGTCCGCAACCTGTATAGTCTGTCTAGATGTGTGACAGCACGGCCAAGTCCAAAGGTGCAAAGTTTCTCAAAATTAATTCAGGGACAATCTATGACAATTTCAGGAACATTTCATAGATTTCAGGGACACTCATCACAGTCTTCTTAAGGCCACGCGTCCACTACATTTCAAGCCGACCTCCCCGATCTAGGAAATGAAGAACTCGGCCAGGCTTAAAATGTGGGTGTTCACTGAGCAGGGTGGAGCCTCTCATTCCAAGCTTAGGTATTCACCAACTTGTTCCCCAACAAGTATTTCACTGTTTGAATGAACGTTGTATGGACTTTCTTAAGTCCACATCACTAATTAATTAGCTTTCCTTTAAAGGCCCAAGACTTTACAAACGTTTGAATCAGCTTGCGAATGAACTTTAAATCACACGTTGGATATGAATCATGAATTTGTCAGTTTGCATTGCCAGGTTTGTTGCATTAAATTCCTGCAGAATGAAGGACAGATACATAGTTTTGCGGTGCAGGATTTCAAACTCTGAAGTGTTTGCTTTTTCTCTCTTTTGTTCTCAACAGCATCTAAGGTCTCTGCCTCTATTTTATCTTCCTTACTCTTCAGAAAAATTTTTTTCCAATGCCTCCCACTGCTCTAATACCCAAACACTTGACTTGTAACTGTGAGGTTCAAAGTTCAAAACTGGGCTGTGCTGTGGCGTGATTTAGTCCTTGGGAGAAGCTTTTTACACATTTTCTTCACCCCACTCAGGTGTTATTGAGTACATAACCATAGGCAGAGGAGGATCTTGTCAGTTTACCAGAGCAAATACACCTGTAAAATCGCTGCACTTCTGTATACTCCATATGGAGTTGAGATGGCAGAAGGTTGGAAAAGGCCTGTCAAGGAACACTTGTACAGGGCTTTGACTATAAGCACATTTTAGTGGATTTAGCACAATATTAAGGTCTTTTTTTTTTTTTACTTGTGTTTAAATGTGTTGTGAAATTACCATATCATATGTATGTATATTATGGTGCGAACAAATGACTAAATGTATTGAATATATGTAAAACTAAAACATTGTGCCTTATTTATTGGACTAAAGAAGATGTATGTTATCTTATTTGGAGAGGGCAATTGCATTTACATATATACTATTTGCAATGTCCTGCCTTAGCACAATTTTATTAAATTTTTTTCTTAAAAGGATATGTGAAAAAAAGAAGGAGACTTGAAAAGAACAAATTTCAGCAGCAAGAATTAGGTCTGTTATCAAATCTCATATAA
The DNA here is from genome assembly GCA_028565895.1 of Goniobranchus geometricus. NCBI lineage: Eukaryota > Metazoa > Mollusca > Gastropoda > Nudibranchia > Chromodorididae > Goniobranchus > Goniobranchus geometricus. The sequence continues at coordinate 5,452 of JAOWAY010017143.1, forward strand.
ATCTGATTGCAGCCATGACTCAGAGATGAACTTTTAATTGTCTTGCAAAATTGAAAGAATTTTTTCTCCAATGTGAATAAAATATGATGTTTTATGAATATTCCTAATCATGTATTGCCACAAAGGTGTGATAGAGATTTATATACATGGACTTGTTTGCTGTCAATGGGTAGGCATTAGGGAGAACTTTCAGTCTTTTAGAATGGACTTCTAAGTCCTGTGGTTTATGTGTAGAGGTAGAAATTTTTGATTGTCTGATTTATTGGTGTCAATTTTGAGACTATTGATATGACAAAACTGTGTACTGCAGTGTAAGCCTCCAATGGTCATGACTATCGCAGTGAACAGGAATAGCTTTATGTATTTTTACAATTATTGGAAGAATTAAATGTCAGAGTGTGAAATGTTCATTAACAAAATCCTCAACTCGAAGTGTTTTTGTGGGGCTTGTTGTGCTTGATGGTCACTGTATGATATGATATGATATGATCATCATTCGTCATCGCAAGCAATTTATTGCATGTCATGTGTAAATAAGATTAAGATGTGATTTGATGACCATTTCCCATCTCTACCAATGATATACCGTACCACATCACAGGCATATGTGTGAACAGGATGTGATAGTGATATGATCAATGTTTGTTATCTATCTCTATCTGATAGTGATATGATCAATGTTTGTTATCTATCTCTATCACTACCAATAATGAACCACCATATATTGGTAGGCTACAAGACAGTAAAAAAGGACTATTTTACACATACTTATTGGTCTCTAATTTATTAGTTTGCTACAAGAAGGTCAATCGCCTTGCCCCAGGCCAAATTCTTGTTACATCACGTCATATTGCAAGCGTCCGTCATATTGGAACTAACTAACAGTGATACACATGGCTAATCCCATTATACTCTAGCAAGACATTGGGATTGATAAGCTCAAAACAAATTCCAAATGAATGTGTTGCTACAACAAAGATACTTTATGCAGTTTGGTAATATTATCATATTTGTGTTTATTAAATTAAAAATACTGTGTTAGAGGGCTTCACAGGAATTGGTTGAACTTCTTTGTTGAACTTTGATAAGGAGCTCTTTGTAAATTTCTATTTTGATACACAAGAAAATAATAAAAAATTTTGTTGAAAATTTCAAAACCGTCATTTGTGCTCCTTAGGACCATAACTACAGTGGAACTCGTATACAATGGGGGTAATGGGACCACCAATAATTTCCCGTTGTAGGCGAGTCCCATTGCAGACGTGTATCTCTATGTTCCACGGACTTATTTGTAAAAGATATTACTGAATTGAAGCCCTTTTTAACCAATATCATTTCATACATTTCCATGTCCGTTGGTTTATGCATATCTGTGTTTGTTAGACTTGATATTTGGTGGTTTTGGTTAAAAGCAGTCCCTATAAATATTCGTTTGAGAGAGGATTGATTGACCTACTTCTAAAAGCTACATAACCTGCAATGGGCTTTTTCCTTGCAGTTTAGATCACACAAATGAGACATATTGTTTAAAACCCTCACGCCAAGCACCCTTTGCCTAATGACTGCACAGGAACCTCAGATCTTGGCCCTAAATTAGATGTGTGCCCCCACTTAAAGGTCAAATTGCAAGTAACGGATTGTAGGGGTTTTGCTATTGAAAGGGCCAAGTAGGCCCACGACTTCATGCACTCACACAGAGAACACCGGGCAGTGATACACACCGCTGTTCTTGTCTCACAGCCTAAACAATGAGATTGACTTAAATAAAAATATGCATGATGTATTGTGATTGACTTAAATAAAAATACACATGATGTATTGTGTATGTGTGATAAACAGATGTCCACGCCAAGCATTTCCTTGAAAAGGGTGATCTTGATCTAGGCGTTGCGTATAATTTTTAATGTGTATGATGCTACTCTAGGCATGACTTAAACACGGGAGCTTGATGAAGATAGCGGTGAACGTACTTCGAATCCAATTGAGGACTTTTTTGCCAATGAAGAGGAAATATTGTAGCAATATGTGTGTGGTAGGCTTACGTAAGTTACTTGATCAATGTTATAAAAACGTCTTGTTAAAAAAGTAGGCAAGAGGTAGAAGAGTGAATGCAAAACCATGTGTATGGGGATGGTGTATAGACAGGCCCTTAGTTTTAAAAATTACACACATACTGCCCTCCATGCACTGCCTTTAAGAAGAAATCAAAGCCACACAATATTAAAAAAAGAAAGTCAAAGCTTACAAGTCAATACAAAGCGCTGTCATCGTCCTTCATTCAGTAAAGAATGGAAGCTCACGAAATATTTAAAAACAGGACAATCTCCCCCATTCGCCGCATCCTGTCCACATAAATGTGATGGCAGTGTGGCAGACATCTTGAGTCTCCTTCCCTACCCATTCCATTTTCACGGCTTGGGCACAACGTTGACCTTTTGTTCACATTGCCTTGAACACTTGTGGATCTTGTGTAATAAGGTACTGACACGGGTCTGGATTGTAGTTCTAACCCCATGCTGTCTTTATCATATCAAGCAGTCATTTTTACTGAGTATGTGGTTATAAATTAGGCAGGCAGGATTAGGCACGTGTATGGTGAAATAGCACGCCATTGTAAAGCAGCATATTTGTATAGGCTGTATCGGGCATGAATTGGGGACTTGAAAAACCCCTGTTGTAACCGAGTCCCAGCTGTAGACGAGGCAGTTGGAGGTGAGCTCCACTGTACAAAACAAACAATTTGAGGAGAACCACACCAAGAGAGAATCGATAATTTCCAAATTTATTTGTCCAGCTTTCTACATTCGCCAAAGAATGCCATGGGAATTACAGCCAATGTCAATATGAACTACAAAAAACACACAAGCAACAACCTAAAACCTTGTATCCATCAACACAAACAGAAATCTGTCATTCTCTTTTTCACATTTCATAATAAAACATCTCTAAACACACTATGTCTTATCACTCCAATGCTTTCTGCAAAGCTTCATAGCATTCCACTGCAATTTGAGCTTCAGCTCTGGCTGTTTCAGTGGTGGCAGCATTGACCTCTTGCTGAGATCGATTCAGTCCGTCTCGGATGGCCTGAAACAAAAGTTCCAAATGTTTTTTCAGTTTCAAAGTTGATGAGCTTCAATAAATAAATGTGCAAATTTTTATTATGTATATAATATGGGTTTTTGGATAAGCTCAATTCAATTTGACTAGCTTACAATAAAATTCAGGTAAAACAATGCTAGGAGAGTCATCAAATTCACAGAGAGCTGGACACAAAGAAAGCCCCTGGCATCTTCCAAGCTGGTAAGGAAAAAGATAAATGCAGATGTTTCAAAAGATAGTATGGTGAGATACTTAAAGCAAAATTGTAGGGACTTATGATCTTTTTTTGGTTTAAACATATTTTGGTGTAAGCATTGTGGCTTGAAATAGACAAGGTGTGTATGTTGAAGTGAGTTTGCTTTTGTCGTGCCATAATGCAGTCGAGACAAGACCAGCAATAGACACTGCATGTATGTCTGTGTTATTCTTTGAATGGGTGCAGGGCGGGTGGCAGCTGACAGGCCTATGTGTTAGCTACATCTCCATGTCACAAACGATGGGATAGTGAGAGTGACATGGTCAGATTTTTTTTGGTGTAACACTGATTATGCAGTTTGGACTTTCGGCTCATCACTCGTTTGTCAATAATCAGGGATGGAAACAGGACTTTTAAAGAAAAAAAAAAACCTGAAAATTTTTCACCCAGGGAAGGGGGGGGGGTGTCCGAGGGGCCATGGCCATTAGAGTTTAATTCTGGCCTCTCCATGGAAGAAATAGAAATCTATACACACACACAAACAATTAGGTAGGCTAGATTTTTGGTTCATTTCAATAATTTCATTTAGATCTAGACATCTAGATTATATTTTAGATCTATGTTTCAAATCATCAACCAATTAGTATAAGATCTAAATCTCGACCTGGCCTACAGCTACAGTACCTTTCAAGACTCAAAATCTAGATTCGAGAGTATTAGATCTAGAATCCAGATTCTGGACGATGCTTATTCAATTCATCATTTTATAGAGCCCAGTTTCAGTAAACAAGCCTAGCAGATAGATCGTATGATTTTTACTTGCTCTAGACAGCTAAAATGCCTACTCCCATGGTAATGTAAACAATGACCATTTCTGGTGAAAGGAGCGCATTAGAGACGCATCTCGATCCAGACTCGCCTATGTTGATTTGGGCCTCGAATCTACGTGTTATTTTGCCATCGTGATCTGCCTTTCCAAGTAAGATATAGATCAAATCTAGATATAGCACACACACGATTTTCTTCTCACGAATCACAGTCAAAAATAACATAGTCCCCTTCTGTCTTTGAAAGTTTGATAACTGCACTTTACAGGCCTATCCAGGAATATTCCTCACAGAATTCCAGCATTGCGGTAGCAAGCATGATAATGTTTAGAACCACAATGAAAGATCATAGCATCGCACCGGTGATTCCATTGTAGTCATTACCATCCGAGATACGTTGAAATCTAAGCGATTACTACTCATAAGTCCTAAATACAGTAAGAAAGCCTCAGTAACCCTTACTATCACATCCAGGGTATCGTTTATCAGTATTGGCTCAATGATTGGCATTTGGTATCGTTCAAAAGGAAGATGGGAGCCCGAGATATCAAAATGCCGATAACACGGACCTCAAATATAAAAAATTGGGATCCAGATGATAAAAATCAGGAAATTGGGATGTGACGGAAAATCAACAAAAAAATCATGATATCCAGATTAAATTGGGATAAACAGTAAGTATGGGAAGACCACATAAAAGATGGAAAGATGACATCATAAAGACGGAGAATACTGCAAGTGAAAAGCAAAAGACCGAGAATATTGGAGAACACTAGCGAAGGGCTACATCTGACATTGGATGGACGCAGCCTGAGGTAATAGGTAACAGATATCAAATCATCATTTGATGTCAGGCCTTGAAAAGTCAGGATGGCAGCACTGTATCACTTTAAAGTAACATGAATCAGTAAGTAACCGAGCAAACATCAGTGTACATTGCCAAGAGTACTGGAAACATTAAAGGCCTTGAGATGCACCTGTAGAAGTGAATAGAGCTGACGACTTGAAAATGTAGGTAAAAGCGAAAGCAGAAATCCAAACCTGACAAGTCATACAGTTTTTATGGCTCTAAGTTAACAAGACAGCCTACTCACTGCAGCATCAAGCCTGTCCACTGGATGGGCTTCCTCTGCCAATACTTGAACAGAGGAATCGTCATTGACTGTGACAGAACCACTGCTTACTGAAAGGAATAATTATGGAAAAAATTACATGGTAGACCTACAATCAAATACGTTGCTTACTAGTACTAATCAAAGGGGACTTATTCATGACTTTTCTTTTTGTAAAATAAAGGGAAGTATTGAATAATGAGATGTCAAATTGAGTGGAGCTCACTGTAATAATCCTTGCAGCCTTATTTTGAATTTTCTTAAGTCTACCTAGCATTTTTTGAAAGACGTAAAACTAATGAGAAATTAATGTAAAATATTGTTGAATGGTATTATTTTAGGAAGAAAGTCAGCACTGGGAATAAAGAGGGAGAAAGCAAGTCAGGATGTTAAAGGTTAGAATTGGATGTCTTCACAAGAAGTTTGAATTCCGGTACCCCAAAAAGTGGACTGATTGAAAAAAATTCTAAAATTCCTATGTATTATCTTTTTCTCTGCCTTTTTAAAAATGAAGGTGAAGGGCTAAATAACAATAATCAAACAATTAAGACTGTCTATGTCTCATAAATTTGAATGAGTGAGGATGAGAATGAGAAGCTGAAAATCTTTTAGGGACAGACGCTGTTCTCACAATACAAAATTATCTTCAAATTTGTTCATCTTGAGAAGTGGGCGATACTAATTGATGTGGATCTAGGTCTGGCACTTGAAGCCGCAAGTCGATTTCTACTCTTGTTTTTTTGACATTTTTTTTTGAGTGAGTGACCTTTACATTTCATCATTGCCACTTTTGTCTGGTCCATACCTTCAGTTCTGATCCAGAGTTCAGCTTCGGCCAAAGGGGCCAGCGATAAAAAAATTCATATAATTTACCATTCCGTCGAGAGAATTTGTTTTGGTATAAAATAAAAGAAGAGTAGGCCCAGCAATAGCGGGTATGCTTTCTGCCTGCATTAATCCATCAATGCTATGAACATGGACTATATTACGGCAATGATGATAGCCTACGAGCAAAAGTTAATTCTGGAAGAAAACGCAATAAGTAAAAGTTATGATAAGCTAAACTGTAGTTATTTTTTTGCTATCAAGAGATTTCTTGTGAATAAGATGAAAAGGCAATACCAATAAAATGAAGAGACAGTTGATGGCATCATGAGACAACAAACTGCAATGATCCATACAGCATATATCAGAAAATTTTACTTCGCCTCATTTAAAACTTTGGCCTAGGTCCTTGACTGGTAGATGCCAGCAGGCATGTTCATGTATCATGTCAACTTTGTTCATTTGTGGAACTCTGTCTTGGTTTGACAGCATTTACCAAAAACAACTTGATTTTTTACAAGTAATGTGTAGGCCTATGTGCTCAATGTGCATTACACTTTCAATATTAAAATGTGAATCAATCTATCAATAAAAGTGTCACAAACTCATGAAACAATTTAAGAAAAAGCAAAGCAAAAACAGACAAAACAAAACAAAAACAACACAATATACATAACCCTTAAGATGGAACTTTTACATATTTGAGAACTTATCACATGAATCACAGCAGAACAGTTACAATATTAAAATATAAATGAATCTATGAATAAAAATAAAAGTGAGTGTTACACCTTCATAAAACAATTTTTAAAAAATAACTCTTTAGAAATATTAGAACTGTTACAAAGCTGCAAACTCTCTCTCTCTCTCTCTCTCTCTCTCTTCTCTCTCCCTCCCCCCCCCCTTCTCTCTCTCTCTCTCTCTCTCTCTCTCTCTCTCTCTCTCTCTCTCT
>JAOWAY010017254.1:0-12463 GCA_028565895.1 Goniobranchus geometricus
GGGGGGTAGTTTCTTCCCCTTTATATTTCTCACTCTCTATGCAAAATGCCGAATTAACATTCATCGTGTCCTTTGGAAACTTGACACCCGCAAGTCTGTAATGTCAGGGATGTCCTGTTATTTTGATTCGCCTTACTGTTATGTCACAGTAGGTCGTCCCCGGGGCGTGTAATTCGTTCATTCTCTCTTTCTGACCTCATGCACCTTCAGTTTTCATACTTCTTATCTTAACTTGTACTTCGTCACTGCATAATTCATAATGAGATAGTGTTTGTTTCTGATTGTGCCATTTTAATACAATAAGCCCCACCCCGACCTTCTTTTCTTTTTTGTTTAAAGGAAGTGAGAGCATACTGAATTGATTCTCATTTGATTTTGTCAGTGTCATGTTTGACCTTATTTATGGATACCCTTTACAAGATGTCTTGTCTTGAAGTCGTCCCCTCCTCCTGTTTTTCTCTTTACAGCTAGTATTATAACTGATTTAGTTAGCAGGAGTTTTCTGTTAGCATCCATTTTATTTGTTTTGTATGCACAAAGGATGGCACAGCCTGATATTGGACTCACTTGGTGGTATTTTATTGTTCATTATAATAAATGGTAAAATTACAAAGTAATATTGCAGTCCCGCATTAGCATGATTATTCCGATCCGTTTTCTCTCTAGAAGCAAAATCATATAATCTACAAAACAAAATTTTCTGTTTTCCGCATGAAGATAATGCTTTTATTCTATATTTTTGACAAAATGCCGGCTTTTATGACCTGCAGATGACTATATTATGACACACCGGTACCTTGAGAAAACGCCAGTTTTTTTGCTCTTGGATCAGTGTGCTTCACCTGTGCCAGGAGAAAAGATTTTGTGCGTCGCGGATGAATATTATCATTATTATGCTTTGGAGCTTTGCTTTTCTGTTTCTGTGTTTGATTGTTGTTGGTGTTAGTGTTGTTTTCTTGTTCTTGTTCTTAATTATGATTTTTAAAAACAACGCCATTGTTGTGCTTCACGGACGAATATGACAGGCCTTGAGAAAGCATAATTTTGTTTCTCAAATGAATAGGCCTACTTTACAACACTCAGCCATACCGATGTATTAAAAAAAAAAAGATTAAGTAACTTACGTTGAGCTCAAACACTGAGATACCAATCCCACTGGCAGCACCAGAACCAGCTAATCCAACAAAATGTCCAGATCCAATGTTACTCGCAAAGAGAGATGCTCCTACCTGTAAACAAGATTAATGACAAAATAAAAGAATAATTGCTTCAAAAACCAGCTACGTCAAAAGAGAATCAACATAATATGTGACCCGCTATCAACTTGATTGAAAAATGGCTATGAAGTCGTATAATATGAGGGCTGAATGGTCAGGGTTGTGGTGTTCTAATCACGAGTGGCAGTTCAAGTCTTTTATTACCTCGGATCCCACTTGTGTCTTTCTGAGCAGGTGCCTATAATTTTAGGGGAGGGGGTGGGGGGAGTGTGATAACCTTCAAGTTTGTTTGTTTTTTCATCCCAATTGTCTGTTATATAGTTAGAAATTACATGTACTAGCTGGGCCACATGCAGCAAAGGACAATGCCAGGACTCTGAGTGACTGACCTGAGAGATTTCTTCATTGCATACTCCGTCACGGCGGATGAGATGACGGACTGGAATGGCTGGTAAGGGAGATTGGGATTACAAGATGTCACTCTATAGCCCCTACTTCGTACCAGTGTGGCCTATAAATCCATGTTCTTGTTAGACATTAATTAACGTAGCAGTTGACTTTGGGGGACTAGGATAATGGTTATATTTCAGCCAGTCCATTAGGCTTTGAATTCTTTGGTCTCTCCTTGCACCTGTTTATTCGCTACCATGTTTCAATGATCAAAGTATTGGCTGGAATAACCAAGTGGCCGGACTTTTTAATCAATATCCAGCTTTCTCAAAAATCACCTAATAGAAAGGTCATGACTACCAATTGGCACATTCGACGACATTTTACATAATTAAAGTACCGGTTCTTTTCCATCTCCTTATTTTACAACAGAGATAAGATAACATTAGATCTTGGTTTATCCTGAGATTACCTTTTTATAATTATTATTATTATTAAGTGATTGCGTCAGCGCCCAAGTGCAGGTTTATAGACTTTTCTTCATTCGTCTTACAAGTCTATACGAGCTCATTAGTTTCGTTGCATTTCGGGATTGTCCGCTAGAGGCGTTTGCATGCTGTCTTACAGAGACATCAAAATCGAGTTCTGATGCCGATTTATCTTCCCTTGACTGAGGAATTGAACATTACTGGCAAGAAAAAAAAATGCAAAAACGGTAAATCAGTGCTGGACACCTGATGTATTATACCCACACACGTGGAATCCAAAATAGCGCTATATTTAGTTGTATAAGCCCTTTATAGAAACCGCACCGAGAACGAAATATGAAATTGGTTGTTCGTGGCGGTGCGCTTCAAAGGGTTGTACATGAGCTTCAGTGGCCATGCTACACATGTCGAGACAAAATCCCATCATTATGTCAGTGAATGGTTGCTGCCAGCGGATATGCGATGCTCTAAAATTAGTCATTCAGTGGAGAATTTGTCAGTAAAGACTCGTATTTAATAAATAAAGGAAGCTTTATGGGAAATAAACAAAACCATCAATAGGAACGCCCAAAGTAAAGCAAATGACACTTACAGGGATCCAATGCATTGAACGTCCGGCCAGAAAGTAGCCCCCGACAGAGCCCCTGTTGCGACATGATGCCTGAAAAGGACAAGGGAAAGGAGATATTTAGAACATTATATTAATGTGGGTGTCGTTCCAATAGACATAAATACATAGAAATCTAGGAGACCATTGTGACAACAGTGAAAGATCCCCAAGGTACCATTTTGTTTGAAATTTCTAGAACACATGCATAAGAAACGAGGCATGAGAAACACCTACGCCTCCCCCCCTACCCCCGTCCTCTTTATTTTACAAAACAGTTTAAAAGTTGTTGAATCTGCGGATTAGCACTTTCCTGAAATTTAAGGCTTGTCCGCACAAACAGCCCCCATCTTCAACGTCGGCCTTTGTTTTGACAAACAGAAGTCATGGGGCTCACAGTATTTGGGGGTTCAACGTTATTGAGTCCACAACTTAATGATCGGAGCTGAAAGTACAATATTATTGCTTTTGCATTCCAGAGGGGCGAATGGCTAGAAATAACAATTGTTTGTCGTAGCGCAAGAATGCCTATTTAAGTAATGCCCTTTTTCTTAAGGACGCGTAGTGATCTAATGGTGTTGTTTTGGTTTTTCACGGCAAGGCGGAGGATGCCGATGCACAGGTCCGAAGGAAGATTCCTATTGGGGCAATACTTTCTTCCTATCTGATCTTCTTTCCTTTGTATTGTTCTGTCTCTGTCCTGATTTGGGTTTCACTAAAATGTCTGCTCCTGTCTATCATTCATTATTGCAATAAGCCCCACGCCTCGACTTTTTTCTTCAGTAAGCTGAGTACGGTCCAAGTCTGTTAACCCTTCTCCCATGCCTGGTCAAATTCAGTCATTTGTTCTGGAAGTGGTGTAACCGGTAACAAATCATCCCCCACGAACCACGTCTGGCTCTCCTTTGCGTCTGGGTGAGAGGGTGAATAGGAATTTCATCAGCATTCGGCTCATTTAGGACGACATCAGCCAATAAATATGGCCGTCGTTTTCGGTTAGCCAAAGGTTAGCAGTAATTAGGTGGTGGCTGATTTCGCTGTGGGGAGTCTCGTCTGTCAGTTTGCTCCGCGAGAAGACGTATGGAAACAAATAAATACGACATAACAGAGCTCTCTAGACTACGAATTACGTTGTATGCCTGCGTCCATATCCAGGTGGTCTTGAATGAACTTTTCCGTTGCGTGAATTCATCGGATTGATGAAAAGAAAATTACCTTTACGGAATACGCACTAAGTTGGGGCAACAACCGTTGGCGCGATGTTCTCCGTAGATACGTCGGATCTCGTTGGCAGTCGGTTTTTGTTACTTTCGCATTTTTTTTCGCAACAGAAGAAGAGTCCCTTAACGGCAATTGTGTATTCAACATCTCTCCCTTTCCCTCTCCTTTCCCGACCCAATCATGGGTAAGTATAAAACCCAACCAAACAAGAAACCATCAAAGGCATGACAATGATAACATTTCAAAAAAGAAAAACAAAGTTAAACAACAAAAGAAACAAATAAATAAAGTAAACCATTCAATATATTCATTAATCTTACGGCATTTAGTATTCTTATTTCTATACATGTAACACTTTAAACAAATGACCTCATTTCAATCCCCAGGCACTCAAAATTTCAACATCTTAGGAAAATGGAACTCGGCCCAGTCTTGCACACTTTATAGCTCACAGAAGGACAAAAATATTTTAAATTATGCACAATTCTAATTTCCCATGTGTTTTTGGGAGTTAAGCTATTTTGATATATAAGCAGTTTAATGATGAGACTTTTTTGCTATTTTTAGCAAATTGAATTCAAGGACGGAGCCATTTTGCATTCAGTCGCTACTTCTAACTAGATCTGCCTTCTTCCTGTCTTGGCCTTACATTATCTTCCATCTTCAACCTTTCACTCAAAGCTCAATTCAACTGTTGGAAGAATGAGTTCGTACTTATTTTATCAGCTCTTACAGTGAAACATAGCTATATCTAGAATCTGTTACATTGAAGGGTAAACGGGAAATTCGTTTTTGTCTTGTTTTCATAATGGACGTTTATCAGCGCACAAAAGCAAAATGCTCATGACTGAAGTAAATATTACCATTTGAATTTTGAAATTCTCTTGACCCATTCCGAAGTTATATTGCGTTTGCATTGTATACTTTATTGAAAAACACACTGCACATTGCTTCTCTACATTTACCCACTTCTCTTGATTCGTTTAAACTAATTCTTCCAATTTCAACGTTTGATCTGTTGGCCAATTTATCTCCACCATTGTCAGACTCTTTTATCTAATTTTGTTGTCTTAATTCTCAACTCTGTCATATTACGGCAATCCCTATTAGGGAGTCTTGTTATGGAATCACTGCCTCGGGTCTTTTCTTTCAAATGTTGCTCCATATCACTTCACACACACACACACACACACACACACACACACACACATACACACACACACACACACACACAAACAACCTCCTGCCTTCGTTTGGGACTTCATACAATTTTTAAAGAGAAAATACAAAGATGCTACTATTGAGTATGGGTCCAAATTTATATTTTAATTTCTGGAAATATAATTTTAAACAGCTAATTAAGGGTCACTAAATAAAAAGTAAGAAATTAAAAAAAATACATGACGTTTCGGACCAATGTTCTTCCACAAATACAAGGAAACAGTGACAATAGAATGTAAATATAAAAAATAAAAAAAAATAAAAGAGGACTTAGCTTATACTCCATGAGTCCGTGGGCTGTGAGGGGTGAGAAAAGCAAATATTTTATTATTCATAATTTTTTTTATTTTATTTAAACTCTGTCCCTGTTTCTGTGTATCTGACGTGAAGTCCTGTTTCAACCTATCGGTTGCATACCTAATATTGATCTAGATTAAGATTTCTGCATCATCTAGCTTTAGCTGTACTGGCTGCAGGCATCTACAATCTAGATATAGATTTAGATCTAGACCTCAAGCGATAAGCTTCTATGATCTAGATTACATTTCTAGATTCTTCTTCTTGATCTGGATCTAGATCTAGAGCTGATATGTTGATAGCGATAGGGGTACTTATTAAGAATCTGAGACCCGTCTGTTTACACTTGCCGGCTATGATGGACTAGCTGGTTTACAAAGCCTTGCCCGTAGTTCAGATTTAAATGTAGATGTAGATCTAAATCATTCTTGGTCTCTAGATCTATTACTTAGATCTAGATTCGAGGTCTATTTTGATGGACCCAACACACGTTCAAAAGGGCCTAGATCTAGTGCACGGTACGGAATCTACTCTCAATTCATCTCCGGCCATTCACTTTCGTTTTGTCGGCCATGTTTAAAGCTCAAATTGCCGGTTTTTACTGTAATAAACAATGTATTCTGCACAGTGAGCATATTTCAGCTCAATGCGGGGTAAAATGAAATGCAGCATGGCACGCAAGATTTTTTCTGATGAATTTAGAAAAAAAAAAAAAAAAACGCTTAAAAATCGGTCGTTTCAACGGAGGAGTTCACCTTACAGTGGCGGCCTCAACGCCCTTGGAGAGCTGGGAGGGCTTTCTGAACAATATCTGAGAACCTAAGTTTTATCCCACACCCCCAAATAATTTAATGAATGCATTGAGTCTTTATTAAACCCAGTGCAACGTTTTTACATGTTATGATGAGAATGTTTCATGTGGCTCCTCGGTTCGTATACCTTTGAATATTTTCGGGTTGTCCATGAAGTTTTTGCTACCGTGGAGGTAAGTGTCTTTTGAGTTCAGACCTTGCGTTTTTCAAATCTCAACTCCATACTTTCACAGATATAATCCAAACTGGATCCAAATGTTTTATTTTCTATTTTTTATTTCTTGGTTAGGGAAAGTCTCTCTTTAAGGAACTTACATGCAGTATAAGAGTCAAAATAAAATCCTTAATCATGTACATTTGTTATTGCATAAGAAAAGTAATTGAATCTTGAATCAAATTTTACACTGCAAAGAGGCATGTGTGTGTGTATTCTGACAAATTAGGTTTAGAACTTAGAACCTGGCGGTTACGAGTCGAACGCTATGACCTCACAGTCGCGTTGCCAGACAAAGACAATGTTTACTTTCACGTTAAAAGTCAGAGTGAACGGCGTTCTCATACTAAAGTCTTTAGGCTTGACTTAAAATGTCATTCATTTTTTGCTATATTAAAATGTTCCACAAACCAATGTCAATGAACTTATTGTCTTGCTTGAAATCAATGATCCCTAAACCAGCAATCTATTACATTATTCTTCTTAATCTGTTTTACAGATATTCTGGTACAAAGTTTATATTACACTAAATATATTCTAGTTGTCTAAATCCAGCCTGATAGCCACAGAATTATACTTCAAAGAAAACAAAACAAAACAAAAGAATCCTTCCCACACCACCACAAAAAAAGGTAAAAAAAAAAAAAAAGAAAAAAAAAATCTCCCCTCAAAGAAAGAGAACTTTACATGTGTCTTTCTATATCTATCTGGAGGAGAATAATTAGATTACCTGGCCAAAGCAGACTCGAAGGGAAGTTTAGAGCAATTCGACCACGGGGCCAAATGACACAATTTTATTCATAATGAAATATAACGTAGAGAGGTCAATGTATAGATCTAAGTTTACTTACTACTTAACATTTCAAACAATAGAACCCCCTGAGCTCAGCTGTTGATGAATGCTAATCCATTTGTCCTTTTAAAGTTCATCATCATCAAATACTGGGTCATGCGAGATGTTCAAGTTTCTTATGTCGATTTATATGACCTAAAAACTTCAATTGTCTTTGTCTGATTCTTTTTAGCAATGATCTTCCTGTCCTGCCTATAAAGTTACCGTTCAGAAAAAGTGTGAAGATTTCAGATATAGCTTTAAAGAGCGAGTAATCCAGTTAACGAATATGAACGCTACACTTTTATTTGAATGCGTGGGATTCACAGTATAATGGCCGTCTGTTTTATTTGATTGCTAATTATTCAACAATGTGTCGAATTTGACACATAGATACAGAAATCCATGTACTTTATATCGTATTTGAATGATAATCGTCGTATTTGAATCAATGTGATCACATTGTCATGCGATGCGGTGGTTAAAGCAGCCGATCTTGATGTCAAATTTTGATTTCGATCAAGAGGAAGAGTACGCTTCGCCATATTTTTGAGATCCAAAGCAAGGGATAGCAACACGATGAAGCTTTTTGTTTATTTCACTCTTTCCATCATATCAAATTATCTCAGATTGTATCATTTTTATGCAGAAATTATATATAACACCTCGAGGTAAAAAATACCAAAATCATGGACAAAAATAAGTACAGAGGAGAGGCCAGAATAAAAGTAGATGGAGAAGAAATAGAAAAGGGTGAACAGCTTTGAACACCTAAGAGCAGAATGGAAAAGTAACCTAGAAATAAGAAGATTGGCAATAGCAAGAACGAAATTAAACAAGATAGGTACTGCCTGAAAAGAGCAAAATACAAACACCAAATTGGGAAGTCTACATAGCACAGTTTTTCCTACGGCAACAAAGGATTGTGAGAAATGAAAAAAAAAATCTCTGCTTTGAAATGAAGTGCTGCAGCAAAATGTTGTAAATACCCTGGACACACGCACACACACACAAAAAAAACAAACCCCAACAACATCGAACATAGAAGTACTCACCAAGATTGGCATTAAATCTATAACGCAATTACATCATATTATAAGATTTAAACTTAGGGAGGGGGTGGGTTAGTCATATCAAACGCTATGAAATAATCAAAAAGCATATTTTGGAGGCAAAAATTTGAGGCAGGAGGGGAAGGGGAAGATCAGCAAGAATATGGGAACAGGATATAGAAGAATGACTTGGAGTTACAGCAATACCAGCAGGCAGACTGGCGGAAGAGAGAGTGCTGCTCTGCAGAAAGGTTTAAGAGGCCCCCTCTGCCGTCTTATGACAAAAAACCGCATATGCAGAATTAGGTCAAATAGCGTTTGTTACACTCGGAGACAGTCCGCTTCATGGCGCGTCTTTCTATCTGGGTTTTAAAGCATTACGGGAATAAATGAGAATGATATTAGACTTTGAACATATGCGTTGTGACCTAATTAATTTTGATGATATAAAAACTTTTGACAAAAAAACGCAAATGCAAAAACTTATGACAAAAAACCGCATATAGCCATATACGTTTTTTTGTCATAAGAGTTGACAGTGTTTGACATACACACGTTTCACTTTATTTATGCCACACAATCGAGTGAAGAAGCGAAGATTTTATACGCGCGTTGATTGTTTTTCTGCAGGTGCCGACCATGCTAGATCTAACCCTAGCCTGATTACTTGGAACTCAACGGTTTCTTGGAATTGGGAAGCACGCCGACGATCTTATACTTAGCGTTAAAGTTTCAGTTTTAGACTGTGTAGGCCTACCGCCGTCGGAAGTTTATACGCCGTTTTCTTGTCGCAGAGGCTGCCTCATCAGTGCCATTTTTGTTATCCTATACAGGTAAGATATTAGTTTAATTTACAATAGGTTTTACGACATGCATGACTCAATTAAATGTGTCTATGCTATTAGTTAATCTTGCTACTACCCAGTTAGATATATATTTTATCTATACCCTTATTAGATATTAGATCTGGATGTACTCGTGTGAGAATGGTTGGAGGTTTGGTATAGAATAGATCATAGACTTAGTATCATTATTTGATTATACATTATTATATTTATATTGTGACACTGTGATGGAATGATGAGAGAACTTTGTTTAATAAATGTTTTAACTTGATTACTTCTCTTATTATTTACACCCAGTTAACTTTCTTGTTGTGATTGTTAGATAGAGTAGGATTGTTAAGTGACACCTACACACAACACATTTAAACAATGTCATAAAATAGCCAATAGTACACAACACCTCTGTCCTATAATGGTTGAATTGAATAATCATCATCTTGTATCCATGCTAATCCATAGTAAATCGTGTATTTTATATAACACTGCCATACTATGTAAATCTAGTAAGTTCCTGTTTTTTATTCCATTTTCAGATTCCTGGTACGTTCGACATTGGTTATGGAGGGCGACAAGAACGTGTCCTCGGACAGCAGTCTGGATTCTTCTGATGAGGTACCCTTATCTGAATTAATTAAAAGCAAGAGTACAATCCTAAATATTCCAGCAGCTGGAAACTCTAACGGAAATAAGGCAAATGACAATGAGGTCGATTCAGCTTCAACTGAATCTGCAATTCTGGATGACAGTGATGATGAGATCCCCTTATCAGAGATGACAGCTCTTAGGAATCAAATTGAATTGAAAAGAAACAAAGACAGCAGCAGCACCACTCTGGTGATTGAAACTCCAGAAAACATGAGTGCTAATGAAGTGGACACGGTAGAAAACAATGCACTTGATTCGGATTCGTCTTCGTCTGAATCTGAAATTCTAGATGACAGCGATGCTGACCCAGATTTTATCCCCACCACACCAAAAAGACAAAAACGTTTAAATGTACCAGGGTTGAATAAAATGCACCATAAAGGGAAATCGTTTGCTGATAAAGGAAGAAGAACACTGTTCGGTGCCAGAAAAGTTCTTGACCTTGGTGCGGCATCAAATGAAACGTTTCAACAAAAAACGCCAACTTCAACAGCTGGGACTAGCAAACAACTTGCTGCGACACCACATGAAACGGTTCAACAACAGCCGTCAACATCAACTCAATCTCCCGACGCTAGCGAGCTTGCAGCTGCCATGGAAACAAGTGATGTTCTTGGAAATCAATGCAAGAAGCGTAAACGCAGAACTGCAGACCAGCGGCGTGCTGATGAAGATGCTAAACAGGCTAAACGGAACGCAAAGCATCGCGTAAAACAAGGATGTGGCGAAAAGTGCAGTAAAAGGTGCACAGAGTATTTCGATGAGGAGAAAAGAAAAGAAATCAATGAATTGTTTTGGATTGAAGACTGGGTTGAGCAACGAAAATTTATTCAGTGCCATGTTACCAGAGGAGAATGCTCAAGGAGGGTCGCAAAAGGGACAAAAATGGCAAAAGCATACACATTCAAGTTTTCCTTTTTGTCTGCAGAGGGTGAATACAAGCGTGTGTGTAAAAAGTTTTTTCTAACCACTCTTGGTTTCAGTGAAAATAATGATACGATTGTCCGAACCGCTTTGGCATTTCAGGCTCCGGGTGTAAGACCCGCTACGCCCATTGATCTACGCGGAAGGCACCCACCAGCCCACAAAATTGATCACCAAGTCATCATTGATCACATCGAGCAATTTGGTCCTTCTATTTCTCATTATCGACGAGCTCATTCTCCACATCGTCGTTATCTTCCAGCTGATCTGAGTCTACGGGTTATGCACAACCACTTTCTAGAAACAACTGGCATCACTGTTTCTTACAACACATATTATCAAGTATTCCGTGGATTGAACATCGCTTTTACTCGCTTGGGCAACGAGCAATGCGATGTCTGCGAGGAATTCAGTCTTCATAAAAAGAAATGTACATGTGAGGTCGAGTGTAAACTTTACAACAAATACATGCTCCACAGACAGAGATACATAAAGGCACGACAAATGTATCAAAAAGACTCCTCTAAGCCGTTGATGCAATCTCATCCTCATGTGGCTGTGGACCTACAGAAAGTTATACTCATTCCACGAATGGACCAGTTTAAAAGGTCGATCTTTACTAGCAGATTGTGCGTCTACAATGAGACGTTTTCCACTCTTGGGTCACAGCAAGCAAAAAAGAAGGACATGGCAATAGTGTGGCATGAGGCAATAGCTGGGAGACAAGACGAGGACATATCCTCGGCGTTTAACAAGTTTTTTGAGATACATCGTGATGCAGACAAAATCACATTATGGATGGACAACTGTTCATCGCAGAACAAAAATTGGACTCTTTATTCTATGATAGTTGACTTGATGAATGGAGGCTCATTGAATGCCAAAGAAATCAACTGCAAGTATTTTGAGCCGGGCCATTCGTTTATGGCGGCGGATTCTACTCACTCAAAGCTAGAACGTTCACTTGTTCGCCAGGATGGCAAAATCTTTGACTTTACAGATTTGGTAAAAACATTTAGTGATGCAGGCTGCGCTGTCACAACAATGAACTTTGAGGATTTTACAAACTGGCAATCTAGTGTTTCCCAGTACTTGCTAACAAAGGCTGGAAGTGCTCGACCTCTCCTCAACAAGATGTGCTGGGTTAGGTTCTGCAAAGGTGAGGAAGCGGCATCCATGAGCTTCAAAAATGATTTTTCCGATGAAGAATTCCAGGACTTCACTTGCTGGAAGACAAACTTCAAGCAGTCATGTGAAAAACGCGCAGGGCCAAGAGGCATTTCAAGGAAGAAAAAAGAAGGCATCATCAAACAACTTCTCCCTTTGATGCCACACAACCGCAGAAACTTCTGGGAAAATTTACCTGAAAACACGAAAAGTGAAGACTTGTCTAAACAAGTCACTGAACCAGTCTAAGATATTCTCACTTTGACTCCCTGGCTACTGTTAATGTATCTTACAGATACTGTTGCTGTAATTGTTACTGTATTTCACAACAAAAAACCTTTGTTGAACAATTATTTCATTTCGTTATTTTGTGGTGCCATGATAAGGCCGACTTAATGATTTGTTACTTTATAACGAAAAGCTGCATTAATATTATTTTTTAAAATACGATTATCTGCTCTCTCTCTCTCTCTCTCTCTCTCTCTCTCTCTCTCTCTCTCTCTCTCTCTCTCTCTCTCTCTCTCTCTCTCT
>JAOWAY010017365.1:0-12462 GCA_028565895.1 Goniobranchus geometricus
ATATCCCACCCACCCCCACCCCAATTCACACTTTTCACCATGACCAATTTAGCCTCAAGATTCTTTCGTGTTGTAGATCAAATATGATATGTCGTTCGTGAATTTGTGCAGCATTTTTTAAAACTTTCACAGATAATTTTGTGACGACTCATTTGCGAGCAAATTTGAATAACTTTTTTTCTAGGAGCAGTTGTCCAATACGGTTTCCATGATTAGTGTCAATGTTTGATCTGAGATATGATCTTTCCAGTTTCAACTATTTACGCTCCATTGTCACAGAGGAAGGCCCAAAACCTGAAATCCAGGAAAAAAATAGCGCAGTCAATTTCAGTACAGTCCAAACTAAACACGCTCTGGGAGGATATGAAGATCCCAATAAGATAAAAAATCAGAATCACGCACTCACTAGTAAGACGTGTATCAATATTTCTATTATATGCTTGTGAGACATGGACTCTTACAGCAGATCTGTTAAGAGAAATCCAAGTAGTGGAAATGAATTGCTATTGCAGACTCCATTGTATTTCTACGCTGTGCATGTCATCATTGAGGAAGTTGATAACAGAAAACGATCAGCCATCGGTGCCTTTTCTATCGTAAAAAGGCCTGGTATGGCCATATTTCAAGATCGTCTGACCTCACTTGCCTTGTATGGCCATATTTCAAGGTCGTCTGACCTACCAACACCATACGACAAGTTACAACTCAGGCAGAAGAAAAAGAGGAAAACAAAAGAAAATAGGAGAGAACAACATCCGAGAGTGGACCGAACTAACCTTTGCTGGATCTGTGAGAGCCGTTGAAGACGGGGATTGATGGAACGAAATTGTCTCCAAGTCGTCACTGGTGCCCCAACGATCTCTCGGGGTTATGGGACAGACAATATATTTGTGGATAAACCCACAAGTTTATCTTAGCATTACCTGTTACAAGGAAAGAAGCCCAAACAAAAAAGTTCATCAGCAGCATCCGGGTGGTCAGAAACTTCAGCCTTAAAAGAATAATTAGACTTGATTGCTATATTATTACTTTTTTGTAATGGAACACCAATCATCAAATATTCGGCAAATAAATCTGCTATCCACCAAGCCGTTTTCTTTCCGAAACTCGATGTTGAAAATCAGTCAATTTGGCGGAAAATCCGCCAAGCTGGCATCTAGAAGAGAATGGGGAATAAGTTTCGACTTTCGTTTTCTACATTAGTTCAAGAGCTTACTTTTATAATAGGTCACGTACAAGAGCAAGTCTCGCGGTTGCTATGGGACGCCACGATAAGCCGTATGAAGTCAAGTGTTTTATTCAAGTTTTAGTGTTATTCTAAAGGCCCGTGCTTCAAATTTTATGGTGTCTCGTGAGGCAGTCTAAGTGAAACCACTTATATTCAATAGACTGCTTTTATAAAGAGACCCTAAAGGTAGCCAAAGGCGGAAAAATATAGTTTTCATACTTGCAACCCAAAAGGGATGGAACGCCAAATTATACCATAGAACTCTTTGAGGTAAAAGTGGAAGGATTTTATAGATGTTGACTCTAGATCTAGATCTGCTCTAGATACAGATAGATGTCTAGATCTAGATTTAGATATACCTAGATCTAGTATTATTAAAGAGCATGTTTAAGGATTTGGGATCTAGATCTAGATCTATCAAGTCATTTAATCTAGTTAGATGTGATTAACCATTCAACACACAAAACCCCATATAAAGAAGAGGAAATTTTCCCAAAATATTGTAGAGCCTCTAGCCAATTCCATCTTCCACCCCCTAGATCTAGATCTACCTTCCATTCAACTTAATCAGAAAAGCGAAGAGGATAGACATGGCAGCTCCAGCAGCAGGTGTAAAAGAAGTGGACTCTTCAGTCAAATTGACTAAAAGACCCGCCACTGTGAACTTTGCGAAAACCCAACAACATCCATGGGAGGTATTTAATCATATTCTTAGTCTAACTCTATCATTTATTATATTCATTGTCAAATGTGTTCTAAAAAGGCATGGTCTTCAAATCTACATCTCGATCTTGATCTGTATCTGTTCACTCAATGTTCCTTCAAATAGATCTACAAGATTTGTTTTTGATAACAGTGGAACTTTAATTTGTTATAATTTAATTTGCAACTATTGTTATGCTACTCTTTAAACATATCTCGAGGATTATTTAAAGTTAGTGTCACCTGACAAAGAGTGACTCCTGTGTCAATTGCCAGAGCGTCAAAGGGCACAGAGGAGTGACTCTATGGCAATAGGTTGGCCTACAGTTTTCATGGACGAATAACAAGTTTGACTGGCTCAAGCTAGCATTATTAAGTAGCATGACTGGCAGTATACAAAGTGAGTCTGTGATTCAGCTTTTAGAATGTCAGTGACCAATTGTGCAGAAAAAATATAATTTCCAGTAACAGAATGAGTTTGTTATCGACACAGAGTGAGTTCCCCATGAGTAATATGAAGTGCAGTGCTTTACGATTACAAGGTGGAATGAGGCCTATGGCCGCATACTATCTGCCAAAACAAGTTACGCTAAAATTAGGACTATATCTAGATCAAGATCCTAGCTCTAGAAGTAGATATCAAGATAAAACTGAACTTCATCAAGGGGAAGTCTTTATTTTTTTAACGAGGGAAGTCGTAGCTGCCTGCTCTCAGTCTGAGCTAAGGATTCACGCTTTCCAGCAAAAGCAAGCTCTGCTTTCACTCTGTGTCAATTGACAAAATCTAGGTCTTTATCAATTGGCACAGAGATACTTTGTGTCAATTGGCACTATCTTATTTAAAATACATGTTCGTTGGCATGTTAGATTTTCCAACAGGGGCTGAAAATCATATCACCTTATGTATGTATCGTACAATCTACCTGAAAATTTCTTTTTTTTTTAGTTTAAGGTTAAACTGTAATTTGACATCCACTCAGAGAACATCTTTGTAAAGAACCATCCGTTCCTTCTGAAATATTTTAAATGTAGTTTATATCTGGGTCCTTTACCACACAACACAGCTGATATTGTTTGGCAAGATTCTGGAGGTCAAACACAGGACAAGGTCCTATGTGTACTTATCCCAAGATTCCATTTGAATACTCAGTTAAAGGGCTTTCTTGGCTTATGCTGCCTCCAGTTTTATCGTCTTTTATAAGCTTTCATAGTATGTAATTGAGTTTTTCCAGATGGTAAATTATCTTTTAACCCATAAGAAAAAAAAATTCTTTCACTTACTTCAAAATACTTTCAAGGATTATGAGACAAACAACACTGGCCCTGTCCGCCAGTACTGCTGACAAATAACATTTAAGTATCTGTTGGCAATGGGGACAAATGATGTCTAATATTGTGTATTATGGTTGATTGTTTTAGAGAATTATCAATATACAGTGCTATCCTTGGTCAGGGAGTATCAAAGGTGACTTATTTATACCTATCAAGATTTATTTCAAACCTATTTGTTTTGACAGAACCGAGCCTGCCTCAGTGACAACTATGAAAATCCAATAACAGATCGGGAGGCATGGTGGAGATGCCAAATCAGAGTAAGTTTCCATAATTTGGGTACTTTTTGGTCATACTCATAGCAATTCGTGAGCTGCTTTCCTCAAAATTTGTGTATATTCAAAAAGGTTGTTGGGTATTTGGTTTGGTTTGTTTTTTTTATTATTGTCTCTTTTTTTCTGTTTTTTTTTTATTCTTGATTTTTTTGTATGATATGATTGTATGTTTTATGTTTAAAAAGTGACTGCTTTAGAGGTTTTTTATGTACAACATATATATTTTTTGATTTTTGAATTATTCAATTATAACATAGTCGTGAATAATTCAGTATACTTGATTTAAAATGTTATATGAAAACACTTCTGTTTTGTCAATGACTCCAACGACATTACAAAAAATAAGCAGAAAATCATATTAAAAGATCATATTTTTATCAGGATTTTCTGAACAATATTAATATACCAGTTCTCAAGGAATTAGAGAAGTGTGTAATATTAAAAAATTAGCTGAGAAAAGTGAGTTTTAAGACTTGATAATGTTCCACTATTATTTGCATGTCTCATGATAAAGTTATCACACAACCTTTGTGGAAGATTGTCATCAACTCTTAATCTTCTGTAACAAGCTTTGTACATCTGTGGCTTAAATGACAAGTTGATCGTCCTTGCCTCTCTTCATCTATTTTAAAAAATGAAATCAAGGAGAAGTAATAAGATGATATTAAATGTTTTCCTCTCAAGATTTTTTTTTGTAATCTTGAATTTATTTTCTTTTATATTTTACAATTCCAACAGATAACACCAATTCCAGGTTCCTATGAGTCAACAGATTTTATCCATGAGTTGAAGAAAAGACCAAACTCTTACAGATTCAGATCAGATGGCCGCAAACTCCCCAGTGATTTTGCAGGAAAAGGGGACTTATTGATGCCAGGAGAATATGAATTCAAAGATTTCATATCGCAGTAAGCAGTGTTTATAGAAAAAAGACGATTCACAATGCATATCTACTATCTGTCCTTTATTGTCATCTGCTCCTTAGACATGCAAGATAATTTTTCTTACCTGTGATGTTTGATTAGATTGATATTTTTTACTGTTAATTCTGTTGTTATTGTGTCTTTAAAGAAATGTTTTGTATTTCTCTTCTATACTGCTAGGATTTGTATTTGTAAGATCTGTTGTTTAGCAATACATTTTAAATCTCAGTACAGATAAGACAACCACTTTTATTCCTCTCAGTCTTTCCCAGAGGCCGGCTACTTACAGATTCAAAGCGGGAAGAAGAGATGGTTTTGATGTTTTGAATTTTGGAAAAAAAGATAAGGTATGTTCTTACAGACAGGAGCACTTACAGCATTTCATTATCATCTATGACCATTTGTGTTTTCTCTGTTGTTGGATCATGGATGAGTTGTTTCAAGTTACTTTTGTGTAATGAAGCCTTGCTATCATCTGTAAATTTTGATGAAACAGAAAGTGATTGTAGGGTTTGTTGAAATCACCAATAACCGTGGAATTGTTCTTTTTGTACGGTAATTACCCGGTAACAAATAATATACAATGGTAAAATTCTTCTAAAAATTGAGATTCCTTGTTGTTGTCCTGTCCTCGTTGGATGTTTTATAAGGCATTGGTTTGTGACTGGTTATGCAAGTTGCTTACATGCTTTTCATTGCTGAGCCATTTCCTCCTCTTGCGTAGGGTATACACTGAGAGCAATACACATGGGCTGGTTCAAGAAACAATGCTGGTAATTGTCCTCTGTTCTTTAATAGATGAAAGTAATGTTTGCCTTATGCATTCTGATTTCTCACGGCAGTTATAGAATTTGACATCTGAGGAGCCAACATCATGTAAATGATAATATTAATGGTGTGGATCCACACGATCAAGTGTTATGGTCATGATTTGCAGAGACATGAAAACTTACCTTGTGTATGTTCAAGTGAACATGACGTTGACTTACTTACTTACTTACTTACTTACTTACTTACTTACTTACTTACTTACTTACTTACTTATTTACTTACATACTTACTTACATCTGTTTCAAAATTTGTGTAATTTTTGGAAGAGTAAGTAAATCTTCTTTTTCATTTCATGAAACACAAAGGATATCAACATCTCTCCAAATGCATATGAGCTTGAAAAATATTATGCAGTGGATCAAAACAAGACAGCAGTCGAGTAAGTATGCTTGCATGCATACAAGAACTTACAAATGATAATAGTATAGATATTTATATAGTGCCAAATCCAAGACAATTAAGGCTCTGGGCACTTGATGCACGATGATTAATAGTAAAATGAATATTTATTAATTGTTTTCTGATCTATTGTTACACAAAGCAATCTGTCACATTGCATCATTAATAGCATTAATAGACCATTTAGAACCAATGTATGACCAAGATATTTTGGGGCCTATATAACCATGGCATCATCAGCTAATATTTCACAGTCTAGTGTCATTAATTGACATTGTCTGTAACCATCAAAATTGTCGGACTAGATGGTTTGTCAGAATAGCAATTTTGCACTTTTAGAGACTGTTTTGAAGAAGTAGGGCTTTAACGATCCGCTTCTGTACTTAAAATCGGTACCAATGCCAATTTTCTCTAAAAGTTCCTTTGCCTGGGCATTAAAATCTTTTATCTGACACAATTGCTTGTCAATAACGAACATCCGTAAACCAGTTTGTTAAAGAATCATCAAGGTCTTGTTATTGGCAGTTCTATTCCTCCGTGATTCAGTGTTAGGTGGATTGAACCTCTTATCTTTTTCCTTCAAGACATCAGCTTTTGTTCATCTGCTTATATGAAATCTTAAGTGATAGCTTATTTAGCAAAACCAATGCAGATTCATTTTTTCTTCTACAATGGCTCACTGATTGACTCGGACTAGTAGGTCAATTCTCCTTCTTTTGGACAGGAGCTGATCCATAATGGAGATTCTGCTTCAATAATTTACTTGTCAGTATCAACAGACACAGACGAACAGGGGCAGACAAAGACAAGACGAGCTGAAGCGAGAATCAGAGAGACACAGACTGAGAGAGATGGGAGGGGAAGGGGCCTAAGGAAGAGAGAGACATACGGACAGACACGTAGATCAGAGACAGTTTGACAGGGGCAGAGACAGACAGGGCACTGAAGACGAAAGGCGCGAACTCAAATTATCTTTAAGCTACCGTATTGCGTCACACACCTGTCCTGGAGCATTTATTGCTGTCAAAAGGCCTGGTTCAGGGTTTGACCTTCTCTGTTTTTAAAAGATGTGAGCCTTTAAGTAGCGCTAAATCCTCTACCGGTATGTGCTCGAAGCACTGTACAAGTGTTCCCCGACAGGCCTTTTCCAACCAAATACCTTCTTAACTCCAGGGGGAGTATACAGAAGTGCAGCCATTTGACAAGCGCACTTCATCTAGCATACTGACAACATACTCATCTGCCTATAGTTGGGTACTCAATAACACCTGAGTGGGGTGAGGAGAATGTGTGTAAATAGTCTTTCCCAAGGACTAAACAGTGCCACTGCACGGCCTGGCTTCGAACTCGGAACCTCACGGTTATTATAAGTCAAACGCCTTAACCCCACAGCCACGGTGCCACGCCTGCGCTCATATAAACAAAGCATGTGTTCCCATTTTTATTGTGTCTGGCTGGATATCAAATTAATACATCCTCACTATTCATGAATGGTTATGATTGATGTCATGAGCTAGGAAATGAATACACATACTTTTAGCCTCAAGAAAACAAAGTGTGTTGGATTAACGGACAATGTTGCCATATAAACTACATAAATGTTCTGAAAAATGAGTGCCAGGGCCAGAGTAACGAATTGTCGGTTCTCTTGTCGAGAACAAAAAGAGATTTTTTTCAAGCCCTTAGACCATATGTCGGATTAACTGCGCTCTGATAACGGCATTAGCCTGTATAATTTTTTTCAAATTCATAGTGTCTGTATACATAAATACGGTAGGATCTATTATTTCATCTTATATGGATTTTCGGACCCCTTTTCAGAAATTACATGTTTAGGTCACAGTCCAAGAGATTCCCAAACAATGTCTTCAAACCTGTGAGTATTTCTACAGAAGGAGGGCGTAGACCATATATTGATTTGTACAAAATGTAATAGTAATGCGCATTATGTAAGATTCAAAAGATGGGGATAAAATGCATGGTTAACATTTTCTTAACTATTCAAATTTCGTGATGAGGGAGAATGCACTGTCATGAAAAGGGAATGAAGAAGAAGGAAGAATAAAAAGTTTTAGGCCTAACACAGAATTATGACTACTGAAGGAAACATATAGTTGCAACAACATGAAATATAAATGAATAAACTGACATTGACACTAAAAATTTTTAGTATTAGTATTATTATATCATATTGACAATACTCATCTTGACCTTGTAACAGGTATAGCTTGCTAGGTTGTTTTGTGCTGCCTTTCTAAAGGTTTTATATTTGGAAACTTAAAATGATTTTCAGAAAGAGGGTCCTTCCCCTGGTGCATACAGCATTAAAGAACCTTCATTGAAAGGACCTTCCATTACTTCAAGCTTTAGATCAAAGACACCAAGATTCAACACATCTCATACGGTATGTATCTAAAGACTTAAACATAATAATATAGTGTTAGTGTTGAAAATATAGAAATTTGCTGTGCATACACATGGAGTTTTGATACTATTGTGGTTGATGTCTGTCTCTTGCTGTGTTTTTAACTTTTGAGAATTAAATATGAATTCTTTTTATTTCTGTTAGGCAAGCAAATAGTTTTAAGAATAAAGATAATAAAATGGACACTAATACTGCTCTCCTTTCACCTGTGAATGCCCATGGTGCTTTACATTTTCATGCATGGTAATATTCACACGACATAGACTTAAGAGTATCAAAATATAGACATTATAATGTTAAACTTGGCCATTTTTGGTAGTTTTTGTATTTCGTAGATTTTGTTTTTCTCAGAGATTAATTTTTTAATTGTAAATTTCCATAATTCTATGAAACACTCAAAAACAGAGAGGATATCACTGTTGATTTCTAACATTGTTTATCTCTGAAATAATTTAGATGAAGAATGTGTTACAATAATATCACATGCGCATCTTCTTTCCGTATCTTTCATTATGAGAATATTTCACATCAGTTGAGATTAAAAGGAGATATCGTTTCTCACAATAATATACTATTTTATCAGACATCACAATGTCAAAGGATGCTGTGATTGCTTTATACTATTGAGTGGAATTAATCAACAATTTTCATTTTCGAAAAAGGGTATGTCTCTTGATTTTCATTTTCCTTTTAGTCATCTATGAGGTGCACCTTCTTGATACGCTAATTTATTTCCTTCCCGTCAGGCTGCATTCCAGCGTGTACGTAATTTATCAATTTTATGATATCAATGTTAGAGGAGAGTATAATAATCAAAACGTCATTATTTTTTGTTGTCTTTATTTCATTTGTTTGTTCTTTTTTAACAACCAAATTATAAGTGTCTCTCAATGGTTACCGGAGTGTGAAATCTTAATCAGTGTAATGAAGACAGTTGTTTAGTCTGTTAATGCAATGGAATAAGATCATGAAATATCATTCAAATTATATTGAAAAGACAAAATCATTGATTCTAGATATATAAACAAATTCTAAAAAGACTGAATTAAGATTTCACAAATGGCATTCATTGTTATCTGTCTGCTAAAAATCATTCATTCACTCACAATTTGTATTCTGTATCAGCATGCTGCCCAGAAGACGCTGCTCAGCTTCATTCTTAACAAAATAAACGTTTATGCCTAAGAATGAAAGAATGTCATTGATTAGATAAAATGTCTTCGCCTTCAGGGTACCACCATTATAAATTAAAATTGAATGAAAAGAATCGATTTTAAGGGCTCAAGAAACTAGGTAATGTCAACCAAAATGCAGACTGACAGTAATACTCAGTCAAAATGAGTCAGTCAGTATACATGGAGAAGAAGAAGAAAAATCTATCGATTCAATTTTATATTTTTGAAATGCTTGAAAAATAAGTCAAATGTTAGGAAGATGTTTTTAAAAAACAAGTAGACAATCACTTTTCCTGCCTGAATAGTTAATTAAAGAGCATTTATGTTTTCCTAGTTAGACATAAGTTTGATTATTTATGCTCACAATGTAATAAATCTTACTACTAATGGAGCTAAGGCCGAATTTTGCGAGCAGTATTTTCTCAGAAACTACGCAATGAAAAAGTATGAAACTTAGCCAATACCCCTACCTTGAAACATAGTGTTACAGTATTGTATTTTCATTTCGATCAAATATATAAGAGGAAAATCCATTTTGAAATCAATTTCATTCCTTTGGGTCGACTGCGGCAACACATACATCTCATTTCCGGTTAGGAGGATTTGTTTTTTTCACCGATAGTGGCCTAGGCCTAGACGAGAAGCCACGGCGGGATTTATAACAATAACAGTCATATTTCAGTGCTGACGGCATACAGATCTATATCTATGTTTCTTTTCCTGTTTTCAGTCACTTTCACCTACTCTAAGACTTTGATATTCTCTTCTTGCCTGGATTTAAATCTAGATCTCTGGAATTGAGATTAGATCTACTTATAGGTGCCGGCAAGTTAACTCGTTAGATCTAGTAAAAGAGAATTCATGTACAATCTTTATTCATCTCTAATATATTGATTTCATTCACGGCAGACCGAATGTAAATTAAGAATAAATGTGTCAAAATACAAACCACTTGTTGTTTTCCAGTGGTCTGAGTGCTGCTTTTATGGACCCACCCCTTAAATGTATGGATCTCTAGGGAACATAAATATTTCTATATAATTATCAATAGTTAAACAAAAAGTCCACAGCTTCAACAAGACAGAAAATAGGGAATTTGTCAAGAGAAGTATCAGAGTATTTACTGACAAATCTTCCACAGAAAAGTAAGCATTCCTTGGCTGCATCATGTTAATATGGATAATAATGGCTGCATCATGTTAATATGGATAATAAAAATCTGTTGTATTAGATTGAATCATGATTGAAATTTAGATTTTGGATCACAGGGACATGCATTAAAAGGCAGGTGATAATAGGAATTCAGGAACAATTACCCTGAACTTATTGTTAAATAGAAGTCAGGTCCGAACTTACAAAACACTCTGTTACCCAGTTTGTTACACATGCAATTGTCATCTATCCAATACATGTAGATTAACAAATCATTGATAAATGAATGGTAAACAAACTGTCAAGTTACCATTGCGAGGCACAAGTAGGATGTCACTTAGACACACATCTGGATCACTAACTTTTGATAAGCCCTGGATACAGTGGACCTCAAGGAATATGAAACACCATTGGTCTAATATTAATGTTATTTACAGTAAGGTGTTCAGATCTTGACCATATAGGTGCGTTGGTTCCAGAGGAATGCTTGGGTTTTGTGGAATCTTTACTGATGTTAAGTAATGTTTATTTTGATTATCTTGCCTCTGTCAGGCTTTAAGTTATGAGATTAATCATCCTTATGGAGTAAACTTCTACATCATCTAAGGATCAATGTAGATTTATAAAGGAAGATTATTTAGAAAAAAAAACAAAAAACAAACAAACAAACAAAACAAATTACAAGTGCTTCCTTTGCTATGACTAAAGCACATAGCTAGACATGGAGAAGTTTGAATTAAGAAAAATCCCAATCCTGACAAGAAAGCCAGGGTGTTTAAATGGAACTATTCATGGGGAATGGTTGTGCACTGTATAACATGCAAATGTATATTTATATTATTTCTTTAAGTTTAAAAATCTCCAAGAAGATAAAATATGTGTATTGCATTATGGTAGAAATTATTAACGCCCACATTACCTGAAGATTTTGGTCCAAATGATTACAATATTAATATAGCTTCTATTGCATTAATATTCGTCTTTTCCATTAATTAGGTAAACTGTATTCTGCATTACTAACTGCATATCCCATATTTCTCTTACATGAATTTTATATTTTGACTCTCTTTTGTTCAGCTCTTTATAAGAGTATTATACAAATTTTTGTAACAACTTTTATGACAATAACACATTCTCATTTGCTTTAGAAAGATTCATTTGTGGAAATTATTTTAACCCATTAGATTTTATTCATTTCACTTTCTGTATTCAGTTCATTCATTTTCCGATCCTTACATTTAGCTTTGAGTCCTCACATGATTGATGACTTTAATCTCGCATTTGGGTCAGCTTAGGTTGATTTTTTTTTTTTTTGTCTTTAGTACATCATTGGGATCTTTGTTTTAAGAGCCTTTTGTTGATATGCTTTTGTGGGTGATATTCAACATGCTTTCTAGTAAGATAAGAAAAGTATCATTCTTGATGAAATATTTTGTCAGTTACTGTTATTAAAACAAAAAATTATATGTTGCACTTTATTAAAGGGAATTTCTGGATTAAATCTGCATTGAAATTCAATGTATTAAAAACGCTTTTATTAAAATAAAAACAACCAGACCTTTTTTTTTGTAAGCACAAGATCCTTTTCATATCACCAGTTAATCAACTATGCAGTTTAATATGAAGAGCATTTTTTCCAAAACTCAATAAGTGCAGTTATAATGAAATTCTTTCTTATTTTTACCTATGTAAAATAACAAGAACATGACTCAAGAAAAAGTCAACAAAATGTGCTTAGAAAAATCCACACAGATTATAATAACATCCATTTCTAATTTATTTCTCAAAGTCATCTCAGTTTTCTACAGCTGACTTTCATGAAAGAAGCCTTAAATTCTAAATTTGGAATAGGCATTCTATCGAGTTTTGGAAAACCGTTCTTCATACATCTTCTGTGTTTTATCCTGTGTGAATTAGCATTTTCATGGTTGACCTTTACCTTAGGTTTTTTTTAAATGGTAATTGAAAAATTCAATATGATGGTCATAAATCTTTTAAGAATGCGAAAAATGAAGTGGAT
>JAOWAY010017475.1:0-12462 GCA_028565895.1 Goniobranchus geometricus
AAACCAACAGACAAACAAAAAACAAAAACAACAACCAACAAAAAAACAAACAAAAACAAAATGAAACACAACAACAAGAGCACCCCCTCAAAATTTGAATTTTGCACCACGAATAAACGTGACATGAGAAATCATAATTTACGTTCCATATAATAGAAGATAGCCACCAGAATCGGGCTGTATAAGACCCTTGTTAAATCAGTACTAACTTACGATAGTGGAACATGGGCAATGACAAAAGCCGACGAAGAAAAATGGGTGCCTTCCCCAGAAAACAACTAGAAAAGATCCTGGGAATACAATCCCTGTGAAAATCATTAATGCCCCCCTCTATCTAAAATGTAACGAAAGACTCCTCAACTCTCAAATTCTTGAACATCGTTGGCGTCTCTTTGGACATATTTTGAGGAGAGATGAAAACATCCCAGCCAGAGAGGCCATGACATTCTATTTCACAAAAATCTCCGAAAGATTTACAGGCCGTCCCCCATTCACGCTACCAATCATCCTGAATAACGACCTCACCAAAATAAAGGACGACACAGTGACATGCAGACTGAAATCCATCAAAGATCTGGAAAACAACACGTCATATGCCAACAACAGACGAAGGTGGAAGAACCTGACGAAGAAGATCCTGAAGGCAGCAATGCATCCCGGTCGGATGACAGGGAGGCGACTGGCAATTAATTAAGTCAGTAAGTCAATGTTTTCGAGTCATATTTACCTTTTTTTAAGAATGAATTTTATTTTCACCACCTCATTTCGAATTCCACGTGTTCTCCTCTCCATGGTTGCTATTATTTGATGATATGCCTCAGTGCCTTGTTCGCCCATTAACCCAAACCCGGAGTGATATGTGTTTGCATATGAAATACAATGGTGTTCTTACATGTGCTATTTGGGGGTGGTCTTATTAGGAAAGTTTTGTCCGCAGAAATGCATGTAA
Organism: Goniobranchus geometricus; assembly: GCA_028565895.1. Taxonomy (NCBI): domain Eukaryota; kingdom Metazoa; phylum Mollusca; class Gastropoda; order Nudibranchia; family Chromodorididae; genus Goniobranchus; species Goniobranchus geometricus. Next base: position 950 of record JAOWAY010017475.1, read on the forward strand.
AAAGCTGTCTTGTTTCAGGTTAGGAATTTTGTCTTCTGTGATGCGTTTAGTGTGAAAGATTGTGTTGTGAACTTGAATGAATGCTTGGTTGAGTGTGTTAAAGACAAGTTCCATTCTGTTTGCCTCATCTATTATAAAAGAATCTTCTGTGCACGCTCTTGTTGGTTAGTTATTTGTGTAAGATGTTTGAAACCTTTTCTTGTATGTATTTATGGAAGTGTTCCCCAAAAATGATCTGGAATGATAAGTTCGAGGTGTAATGTGATGGAGGGTGAGAATGGGATCCAGCGATGAGGCAACTGGGCCGGACCTAGGTGTAAGTTGTGTATGGTGGTAAATCAGAAATTGTGTCTTCTACAAGTTGAGTATATTTTGCAATGTTTTCTTGTGTTTCAAAGAAAACGAGGCAGCTCTTGAAAAACAATTGCTACCTGTAAGGTGAATTTTAAGGAACTCTTACCATGGTCACCGCCTATCTTAATCATATTTCATCTTTTGGGATGCCACCCTTATGCCAAGTGAGCATAAACATCCAGCAGGTGATCCACAAATCTTTTTACATCGGAAATTCTGCCAAAGTGAACTTTAATTTCTTCTTAATTACTGTTTAAGAACAGCTTTTTTACTGCCAAGACAAAATCGGACATAATTTCTTTCGGCGGTCTCATTTTCCACATGGACACCTGCTCCCTTTAAATATTTACTGTGTATTCTCTTTTGCCGCCAACTTAAGCCCAATGATTAATGAATTGTGTATCATTTGCCTCGTCTTTAGATCCCGACATGGTCTCCGTTAGTTTTTGAATTATGTGTCTTAGTTTCTTCTTTGTTTTATCACTGGCAACAGATGCGTCTTGTCTTTATTTGACCATATTCTGTAAAATAAGTAGCTGTTCTCGTGTTTTACACCGAATGATCCCTTTCTGTGTTTCATTGTAGAGTTTTCTCCTTATCAAATGTGTGGTAAGTTTTTCTACCTGCTTAGACAGTGGCGATGTTTTCTGCTTTGCTAATGAGTGGTAAATGGTGTCAAATTGTGTCATCATTGGAGACTGGAATTGTCAACTTAATGTGATATAATTATGCAACATTTTTTCTTCACTGGTGTTGATGTAGCTGCTAGGGATGAGTGGTTAAGTTTACAAAGTGATGGTGATGTTATGTTTGCTGAAACACACATCATTGGGGAGTTATGTAATATTGCAAGACGGATGTGTTTGAACTGGCATAATTGTTTGCTGCGGGGATTGGGCTTTGGAATACAACATTTAAACTTCACCTATGTGTGCATCAAAAGATATGTCAATCGGAGTGGGTTGTCTATATTGTCTGTTTTGCAGGTAGGGCTGGGTATAATGGGCTCACTACAAACTTCGGCGGATCATCTCTGCAGTAAATCGTGGGAACACACAGAGCACTCAGTGACTGCCTTTTCACCGTCAAAAATGCACACGAAATTGATTGTGCTTCTGCTTTTTTGTTTCTCGCACTTTTGAGTGTAATTGCACTGTTTCTTCTTTTAAATGGCCTTATATGGGTCACACATTTGTAACAAATATATTCCGAGTGAGTACCAAGCGTGTACTTTGGAATGTCAATGTCAAATATATATATAGAATATCTTCATGTTTGTCTGCACAAGGGATACTATATTTTGACGTATTATGCACTTCTATTGCCGAAAACTAAAATGAAAATGGAGTGGCTTGGATCTATTTCCTATTACTTCACAGCCTTAACTGCCCACAAAACATTTTTCTTACAACATCATTATGAGATTCGTGGTAATAGATTAAACTGAATTTGAACATAATAAATGGTCTGAGACTTGTATAAATAGCTGCTAATGAGAGAAATGCAATAAAATTCCAAAGAAAATACATATACACTTTTCTAACACTCATATTTCAATAACCACAAGCACTAAACCGAAACAAATTGCACACCGCACACGAGGAAATGTGGATTGTTTGATTGCATTAAAGTAACAAGAAGGTTGAAAGACAGGATTACAGATAAAAGGGGAATAAAAATAAATGGACTGATTTCGAATATTTTCATGAGCAAGCGGCCAGTTCAGAATATTGGTCCCCAGTGAATGCGGGTAACAGTAGTTGTACATTGCCTGACCTGTGGGCATGTCTGATTAATGGCCGGCAGACAGCAGCACAGCTCAACTAAGAAGAGGTCCAGTTCAGTGCTGGAATTTTACGCCGTGCTTATCAAGAACTGTTTTTGAAGAGGAGTTTGATGCCTTGAATTTCTCCATTTTTCAAGGACTTGTGTGATATCTGTATCTCTTATGATCAGGGCAAGGTCAGAGAAGAAGTCTTCATTAGAACACAGAACCAGAAAGAAGCAAGCACAAAAAGAAAAATCCGCGAATAATAAGGATGACCAAAATTCAAAAGTTAAAGTCATTACAGTAGACTTGCAAAGTGTCCTTCTTTCTCCCATGTGTAAAGCATCAGCAACGAAACTCTGTGTTCATAATTATACAATATTTAATGTTAAGACCAAAGATGTAGGTTGCTACATTTGGAACGAAAGTGAAGGAACACTCTCTGCACTGGACTTTGCCTCCTGTCTTATAGATTATCTGCAGGAGTCTCTTAATGATTCTGAAACTTTTATTATCTACTCTGGTGGATGTACTTCACGGAACAGAAATGCTACTCTTGCATCAGCCTAATCTTATTTTGTAATTTTAAAAAAAAGTAACTGTGATCCAAAAGAATCTTAATAAAAGACACACACAAATAGAGGTAGACAGCATCCATAGCTGCATAGAAAGAGAGATCAAAAATAAAATCATTCAAGTGTCATCTGATTACGCAGTTCATGCTCAGAACGCACGGAAGATCCCAAGACCTTAAAGAGTGAAGTGTCTTGACCAAACGTTCTTTAGAGATTTTACATAAAATAATACTCTGAAATCTATCAGACCACGCACAAACGGAGGTGACCCTGTTGTGACAAACCTAAGAGCCCTATTATATACAAGCCTTGCGGGAGCATTCAAATCAAACTGATTTTGATGATACATGGTCAAATCTTTCTTTGGAAAAAAATGAATCTACAAGCATTAAGGAACCTTCTCCTCTTTACCAAACCAGACTGAAAATCTCCCAAACCAAATATCAGCACTTGCAAGAGCTCAAATCAATTATCCATTCTGATCACCATCACTTTTATGACAGTATCCCTCCCTAGATTACCAACATCCTCATACCAGTTATGTCAAGCAATTAATGTCAAGACCTTAAGTTAGTCCGTGAGTTTAAATTTGATATTTGTTTTCTTTTATAATGTGGATAAGTATATTTTCTTAAATCTTTTTTATTTTGAGCTTAAAATAATCTTTTGTCAAGAGCCTGTAATTCATGTTTTCCATGAATAATTCTCATTTTGTTTTGTAACTAACTATAGAGTATTGTCTTAGCGCTATGTTATTGTCGCAAACTTATTGAAATTTTATTGTTGAATGTTTTAAAATAAATGGAATATGTTATTATGATATATTGTTTTCCATGATGCTGTGACGGATAAACATGCTAAATCCTTTGAGAGAATAAATAAAAGCACAACCGCAGCAGACAAACTTCCCCCTTACAGTCGCCTTGCATCGTTACTATTGGCCACACACCTTAGAGTCACCAGGAGTCGTCAACAGAATAGACGTTTCGTGTCTAACATGTTTCGTTTTAAAAGCGGTGCAAATTGCACTTCCTGTTTCTTTCTCAATCATCAAAATTGACTGACTCATTTGTTTAAAGTGAATATACAGTGATTTCTGACCAGACAGGAAAACACGGTAATCAAATGAAAGTTCAGCAGCAGTAAAAGATGTGTTCAGGCAGCACATTAACAGTTTCCAGCCTGATGAATCACACTACAGTAGAAAATCAAGTAATAAGATCTACCTGCATGCAGCCTTGTCTATACAAGAAATGTATTGACTGTACTGTAAGGGTTATGATGCCAAGGGGAGGCCAATAGCATCAGCATCCTCTTACAGAACCATCTTTCAAATAGATTTTTATTCGTGGCTCTATCAATCAAAAAGGGTCAGAGTGGCCGGTGCCTGTGCTTTTAAATAAATCCAAATTCTGTGGATGAAAATGTTATGAAAGAGCATCTAGCCCAAAAACAGTTCACCGGGGAACAGAGGGAATCATATAAGGCATTGTGCAAACAAAATGAGAGATCATGCTGTGCCTGTTTTGATTTTCAAAAGGTACTGGAAGGTCCCCATGGACAGGCCTCATCCATCTATTATGTGAGAAAACTACTGTTTTGAACTGTACTCATTGGAAGGACACTGCTACATGTGGCCAGAACATAATATTGCCAAGAGAGAGGCAAATGAAACCAGTAGTTCTAATTATAATTATCTTCAGACAAAGGCAAATGAAGGGAAGAAAAGTGTGGTACCCATTTTGGGGTAATTGTGCCAGTCACCACAGAAACAAAGGTATTGCACAAATGTTTTGGCATGTCATCAAAACAACAACCATTGAGGAGTTTGGGGCATAAGAACCTAGAGCGCTAAGTATTTTATATGAAATTATGATGTGACAATTAGCTATCACCAATAAATAGAGATTACATCAGTAACTTTCATTATATGCCTGTTTCGCTGTTTCACATTATATATTGGTCTGTCATTAATTTAGCTTTCTTTTACTTATAAATTCAAAAGTAAGCCATGTTTATCCCATCTCAAAAATGTTAAAAAAGATGTATTTTAAATCTAAAAGGCACATATTTATCATTCTCTATTCTTGAATTTCCCCAGAATGGAAAATGAACCAATATTGAGAATATTCTTGATGCTTTTCAGGCGGAGGACGGTGATTACATATCTTTTGGAGAAGAACTCTTGCCTTCTTCGAGTGAAGAAAAAGAAAAAGCGGAAAATCCAGCAGAAGGAAAGGCAAAGGGCCGGACCAAGCACTGCTCGTGAGAATGAGAGTGCTGATGAGGAGGACAGTCCTCTAGCAGTGCAGAGAGAAAAAAATCCATAGATCCAGGAGTGAGGTCTGTGAGGAAATCGATGAAGAAATTCTCAGGATGCTGGATGGACCCATGTGGGTTGAAATGCCTTTTGAACCAGTCAATACAATTTTCAAAGGTCCGATTGAGCCAGAACCTGAGAGGTTAAAAACTCCACATGAATATGTTAGAGATATAATAATAGATGACCTGATTCTTAATATTGTGGATAATACTAACCATTACGCGATGGTCAAAAGTGATGTAGAACTTCAAACATCGAAGAAAGGAAATAAAAATTTTCATTGGGATTTACCTTAAAATGGGACTGATGAAAGCACATTCTGTTTGTGCATATTGGGCAGCTGATGCTCGCTATCCCCGGTTTCTGAGGAAATGTCCAGAAATAGGTTTGAAACCCTTCTAGACATATATCTGCGACAACAACGATCCAGAACTTATGGACAAGGCAAAGCAAAAGGATTGAATCTGGAAAATTTGATCATGGGTAAATGATCTCAAGAAAAACTTTATACAGATTATTCCAAGCCAAAATCAAAGTGTCGATGAGATAATAGTTGCCTTCAAAAGTCGTTCTTCATTGAAGCAGTACATTCGTAACAAGCTTCATAGATGGGGATTAAAAATCTGGGCAACGTCTGGAAGTAAGATTTCTTCACGATTTCAATATTTACCAAGGCTCAAAGGAAACACTGGAAACATCAGCTCTTGGTAAAACTGGACAACTTGTCATTGAAATGACCAAGATGTTTCCTGATCGTTCAAACCACATTGTTTACGCTGACAAGTTGTTTTCAGGTTTAGCCGCAGTAAACAAACTCAGAAAATGGGGTAGACCTATTTGGTAAACTGGCACAGTGAGAAATGTCCGACTGAAGGGCTGTAATCTGAGGTTTGAGAAAGAAATGAAAGCAGAAGGAAGAAGAACTATGCATACTCTGGTGGAATGTAATTCAAACACAATGGCTGTGCATTGGTAGGATAACAAGAAGGTTGATCTGGTTTCATCTTTCGCAAGAGTAGAGCCTACAGGAACTGTGAAAAGGTATGATCGAAAGAGAAGAGACAAGGTCAATGTGCCTTGCCCTGCTTGTCCACATTTACAACAAAAATATGGCTGGTGTTGATTTACTGGATTCATTGACGACACTCTACAAGGTGGTAATATAATGCAGGAGGTGGTACATGTACATTTTCTATCATACACTCAACATGTCCATTGTAACTGTATGGCTTCTATATCGCCGTCACTGCCAGAGGTTGGCCAGCTCATTTAGCCAGCTGAGCAATTTTCAAAAGGAAGTTGCTTCATGTTTCATCACCGCCAAGAGAATTGTTGGACGCCCATACAGCAGCAGATCTCACCCCGTGACACGACGTCCACCATCACAGACAAGGATAATGGCTGATGCACGCCGTGATTCTGTGAGCCATTGGCCAGTTTATGGTGACAGGCAACGGTGTGAAGCAGGAAACTGCACCTGCAGATTACAAATTCATTGCATGAAATATGGATTACATCCCATTTTTCTCTTCACCATGCGCCTAAGCTAATAAAGTTCAGGGTCACATCGTTAGTATTAACCTTCCTGTGACATTTTTCAGTCATGGTCAACTTTATGTAGCCATGGGTAGAGTGGTGTCTAAGGCTGGCCAAAGAATATGTAGTCCGAAAAAGCTCACTTGCAATGGTGGGACTAAAAACATACTATGTTACACAGGCAAAGTTGTCTATAAGGAGATATTTCGACACGCCTAGAATTGATAATGTATGTATTAGTAATGTTCCTTTATATTTTGTCTTTCACCTTCATCCTGCTTTAAAATTCTTTTACAATCAAGGGCCTATTTTTTAAATTCTCAATCTGTTCATAGAACAAGCTCCTCAGGTCATAATACTAATGTATTTCCCCCTTTCCCCCTTACAGTCACCTTGTGTCGCTGCTATTGGCCACAAACCTGAGAGTCACCAGGAGCCGTCAATAGAATAGACATTTCGTGTCTAGCATATTTCGTATTAAAAGCAGTGAAAATTGCACTTCCTCTCAATCATCAAAATTGACTGACTCATTAGTTTAGAGTGAATATACAGTGATTTCTGACCAGACAGGAAAACATGGTAATCAAATGAAAGTTCAGCAGCAGTAAAAGATGTGATCAGGCAGCACATTAACAGTTTCCAGCCTGTTGAATCACACTACTGTAGAAAATCAAGTAATAAGATCTACCTGCATGCAGCCTTGTCTATACAAGAAATGTATTGACTGTACTGTAAGGATTGTGATGCCAAGGGGAGGCCAATGGCATCAGCATCTTCTTACAGAACCATCTTTCAAACAGATTTCTATTTCGGGTTCTATCGATCAAAAAGGATCAGTGTGGCATGTGCCTGTGCTTCAAAAATAATCAAAATTCTGTGGATGAAAATGTTATGAAAGAGCATCTAGCCCAAAAGCAGTTCACAGGGGAACTGGGGGAATCATATAAGGCATTGTGCAAACAAAATGAGAGCTCATGCCATGCATGTTTCGACATTCAAAAAGGTACTGGAATATCCCCATGGACAGGCCTCATCCTTCTATTACGCCAGAAAACTACTGTTTTAAAACTGTACTCATTGGAAGGACACTGCTGTATGTGGCCAGAACATATTGGCAAGAGAGAGGCAAATGAAATACGTAGTTTTACTCATCATTATCTTCAGGCAAAGGCAAATGAAGGGAAGAAAAATGTCTACACATTTTCGGGTAATTACGCCCATCACAACAGAAACGAAGGTATTGCAGCAATGTTTTGGCATGTCACCAAAACAACAACCATTGAGGAGGTAACACACACTTGCCTTGAAAAAGGATATACCCAAACCGAAAACGATTCTGTGAAATCAATGAATGAGAGAAGCGCCCGTCACGCCTCTATTTTTACCTCAGATCAGAGTTACGCCTTGGTCAGAAATGCCAGGAAAAGCAAGGATGAGTACAAAGTTAAAGAAATGGTGCTTTCTGATTTCAAGGACTTCATGGATATGGCTTCACAAATAAAAAATCTCAAAACTGACCAGGACGGACAGAAACCTCAACTGGAAAAAATCAATTCTGTGGATGAAAATGTTATGAAAGAGCATCTAGCCCAAAAACAGTTCACCAGGGAACTGAGGGAATCATATAATGCATTGTGCAAACAAAGTGAGAGCTCATGCCGTGCCTGTTTCGACTTTAAAAAGGTACTGGAAGGTCCCCATGGACAGGCCTCATCCTTTTATTATGTGAGAAAACTACTGTTTCAGAACTGTACTCATTGGAAGGACACTGATATATGTGGCCAGAACATAATGCCAAGAGAGAGGCAAATGAAATCAGTAGTTCTAATTATCATTATCTCCAGACGAAGGCAAATGAAGGGAAGAAAAACATGTAAACATTTTCGGGTAATTAAGCCAGTCACAACAGAAACAAAGGTATTGCACAAATGTTTTGGCATGTCATTAAAACAACAACCATTGAGGAGGTCACCCACACTTGCCTTGGAAAAGGACATACCCAAACCGAAGACGATTCCATGCAATCCCTGAATGAGAGAAGCACCTTTCATGCCTCTATTTTTAACCCAGATCAATGGTATGCCTTGGTCAGGAATGCCAGGAAAAGTAAGGATCAATATAAAGTAAAAGAAGTGGTGCTTTCTGATTTCAAGGACCTTAGGGACATGGCTTCACAAATAAAAAATTTCAAAACTGACCAGGACGGATAGAACTTTAACTGGACAAAGTTGAGATCTATTTCTAAGAAGCAATCATGACCTTAATGGTTTTTAAGCATAACCTCGGTGAAAACTTCAAAACCATTCATCTGTTCCATAATGTCAGATTAACCTGAATAATATTGATGGATATGTTTTCTTTGCCAGGACTAAAACTGTAACAACAACAAAAATGACCTAGCCTGGTTGTGTGAAACAAATCTCATTCCCACTGTGTATCACCCAGATGTCAAAACTGTGGCAGAGCATCTTTTCAAGACCAAAATCAGCAAAGAGCAGCTACCTTGTGCATCAACATCTGTGAATTTTTCACATGAAGCCCATGTCATGGCCAGGGATAAAACTTTTCGGGTTTCCACTGGAATTCCGTTTTTTGGTTGTTTTTTTTGCTCTCCAGCGTCTCCGACCTGCATTTTCGTGAAACTTTTCTGGTTTTCTCCGGACTTCTGTTTTCCTTTCCTCTCCATCGACTCCCGACCAGCATTTCATGGGTTTTCCAATTTTACCCCACATTCCATTTGACTCCGGCGGAAATCCCTACGCCGGGGTAGACCTAGGCCTACGACTAGGACTTTTTTCAACAAGGATTCATACTTACGATAAGAATACTATTATTAGATCTCGGCCAATTGTAATCGAATGACTGAGTCACCTAGTCCTAGAGCAATACCCAGATGGAGGCCGAGCTCCACTTTCAAATTAAAACTAACAAGCCTCGACCTCGACCTAAGGCAATCACTCTTTGTCCGTGTTAGTGGTAATTCTAGATTCCACGTTTTTTCATCCATAATCTCACTACTTCAGACCTTTACTTCGATGCTCGAATTGTTTCTGTGCTTACTTTAGTTTCAAGTTTTATTTCTCTTCTTTCTCCTGTGGATTTTCATTATGATGGAGTCCATATCGGTGCCTCATTGGAAATTCATGAAGACTTTTGCCTGCCAGACAAATTGATCTTTGAGTCCATGCAGCCCAGTACAGTGCAGGTCTCAATAAGAGCATCATTAAAGACAGCCTATGTAGAAACTGCCAAGTTCTTGCAACACAAACTACCTCTAAAAAACCAAGTTTTAAGGTGTCTCAGTGCCATTGATTCTAGAGCTGTGGGGCACAAATATATATTTCAGTGTATGGTTTCACTGTTGCATTTCATGATACCGACAATCTTTTAGATGGAAAGCAGGAGTGTATTGAGGAGATCAGGAAGCTGCAAATTTCCAAGATACCAGGGTTTGAGGCAGACCAGAGAATCGACAGTTATTGGTCATCCTTCTTTTCATCATGTTCACATCCCAAATTATGGCATCTCATTAAAGCATGCCTCAATATATCTTCAGGACCTAGGGTGGAAAGTTCACTTTCAATGATGAACAATATCATGACAGCCAAAACCTACAGGCTTCACACCTCCACCTACAATGCCATTCAAAAGGTGAAATATCACCTGCTCTCTCTAAGGACCACAAGTGTTCTGCTTTTTCATCGAGCAAATGCTGCTACAGATCCTGTGGATGAGGCTCTGCTTTACCACAAGCAGTGTGCAAGACAGAAAGATATAGAGCGACTCAAGCAAATCAAGAACAAGGCCCAAGGTCAAGTGTTGATGCCCATTTAAAAAAAAATCAGCATTGTCCCCATTCACAGATCAAGAAAGTGCGGGAAAGGCTAGCAAAGAGAACTGCTGCTGATCCCCTCAAAACCTCCTCTGATGAGAGAAGGAGACTGAAATAGGTCAGAGAAAGAAAAACCTATACCATGTTTGTATGCCTTCATTCCTCACCATTCTGGTAAGATTCTGATTTTAATGAAAGGAAATGTTAATTTTGTACATTCATAATTGTGAGTTGAACTGGTAAAATAAAATAATTCACATATATATAGCAATTAATAAGTTCACATATGATATTTAAATCTTTCAACATATATCATGTTTGCATCATCAGAATGGCCAGAATTTCCAATTAAAACCATAAAATTCATTTTCGGGCAGGGGCTTCACCCCTGTGCCCCCATGGGGACGCTGTCCCTGGACACTGCCAGCGGCCCCTTTGCCAAATTTTCAGGGAAGTTTTTTAAGGGCTGATGCATCCCTGCTCAACCATGAACATGTGGAAAGACAATCAGACAGCCAGATGGTTGATACACAAAAACCCAACTTTGCTTGAAAGCTGATGGAAAGAGCTATTAAATATGGTCCAAAATGGAAGGAAAGAAGTTTATTAGAAAAGAAAGCAATTGATGAGAAAGTTCACGGAGAAATTTTGCAGAAACTGAAAGAAAGAAGGATGAAAAAGCTATAAAATTAGTAGAAAGCAAAAGTGCTGCCCTCGATGCTATTTTGGCCGAAGGTGGGTGCATCATCTCTAAAAAAGAGCACTTGGATCAGCTGTATTCAAGACCTAGATCTGTTGAAAGAATGAAGGAACAGATCCGGTTCAGGAGTTTGGAAAGAGGGGAGAATATATCATTACCTGGAAGTAAGCAAGCACTTTATGAACGTTTGCTTCAACACATAAAGTGCACGTCCAATGTGGTTGTTTCCATGGCAAACTAGTGTCAAAGTTATTTTTTACGACTGATTCCAATTAGACTTTGTATTATAAATATGGCTCTGAAAGTAATTTTATTAAATAACTAGGCGTGCTTAACCCTACCAATCCAAGTTACCGAAAATTCGGTACTTTCCGTACATGCCAATATGCCGTGTTACCGAAAATTAGGTATTTGGGTCGAGCACG
>JAOWAY010017586.1:0-12457 GCA_028565895.1 Goniobranchus geometricus
GGAGAAAGATCATTTCGGATATCTAGATCCCATACACCGAAAGGTAGAATGGGAATTTGAAAAAGAAAGAAAGATCAAGAGATTAAAGATAAAAAAAATGCTTTACAAACATTTGAAGGGTATAATGCAATACTTTAGAGGACAGCTGTTATAACAAAAATAACATAAAATGTTAGGAGGCAAAAGAGGTATGGATAAATCAACAATGTCAAGAGATAGAGCAAAAGCATAAAACAGTACATTCATGCCCTGTAAAATAAATAATGTGGGTGGTAAGAAAATCAAATGCCGCAACCCTGCCTGTGTCAAAAGATGGAACAATATTAATGGAAAAAGAGGAAGTTTTAACTAGATGGTCAGAGTATGTTCAAAATCTTTTAATCAGTTTAATGAGCCATTTTACAAAAATTCTTTTGAGAGTATTGATGCATCAAATGCGAAGGAGCCTAAGACCAGAAATATCCTAATTAGTGTATTATATATTGTATTAATGCAAATGTATGCCTAAACTATCAAATATATTTAGTTGAGGGAATGAGTGTGTGTGGGTGGGGGGAGGGAAGGGGACACTCCACAGGTTCTGAGCGAGAGTAAACATACCCTGCGAATGCTTACATTCCTCTTTACAAATTTGAGAATGCCCTTAATGTGTATAGCTTATTTACTCAACTGGCTGTCTCTTATTGTACCTGTTTGTTTGTATCTGAAGAAGGACATTGAAATGAGACTTTTTACGTTTGTCGTGTCTTACCTTTTATTGAATACTGCTAAACCAATATATTTCCATGGAAAGATTTCCAAAGTGGTACCTGTTCAAGCAAAATAACTGGAGAAAAACCCCATCCCAAATCAGTGCATACCTAAAGTGGAACGGGTTTATGTTTGAGGGGTGAGTAGTTAAAACGAGGGGTTTAGTATTTTGAGATGGGTAACTAAGGTGAAGAGAGAAAAGTACAAAGAAAAACATTTTCTGCCTATCATTGTGATGGATCCTATTATATGAGTGTTTGTTTACTATCCTTACACCTAGATGCATTATTCCACAATTCAGCGTAACTTTTCAACAGTTCGGAAGGCAGACAGAGAGTAGGTCGAATCCTGAAATCACCAAGATCATTATATGATATGCGTAAGTTGTAACCTAATTATCAGCTGTGGATAAAGATGAGTATATTACAACAACAAGTCATGGTTAAGTAGTATAAATGGAATTGAATTGCTGGTGAAAAGAGTTCACTTGTATAATACATAGGTGAGAAGAATAAAAACTTCCTGAAATTAAAAACCTTATAAAATTACTTTCACTTGCGTCATAGCCTTCAAATTTTGATATAGTCGAGTACAAATAATTTTGTGTAAAGATGGACAATTTCATTATGATTTAACTAAAAACTATAAAAGTTATAATGTTATAAAAACAATCACCCCCACTTTGCAAATATCACAGTTTTATACAGATCTCGTTAGCAATTATTGACATTAGTCAGTTTTGGAACGACTTATTCGTGACTGCATAATTAACACAAAATAATGCTTCATATCAGCAGAGGAAATCCTATGAAAATTCGATCATTTTCTAAACCTTAGAATTATTATTATTTCTGATGTTTTACATTATTGTTTCAAAAAAAATTGTAATAAAGTGATCTTATCTTGAAACAAAAAATTGATAATAAAAAAACCTTTAGTGTTTGACACAGGTTGGATCTAAATCCAACATTCAACTGATTTAGATTTAAATCTTAATCTCAATAATATTATTATTGAATATGACTTTTACTTTTGGAGAGAAAGAAATGATCAAATCTCTATTCAAAGAACAGAAAGACCATATAGAGCCATTCACTACAGATCAACTCAAAGCAAACGTTTATGAATGTTAGGAAAAATTTACAAATACATTGTAAAACATCCATAAACCTAAATCTAAAATCTAAATCTGTTTCAGATTGGACATAAGAGACTTAGGACTCTTACAACACAAAGCAGAGGTGTAACTGATCAATTGGAACTCACTGTGTAGAGTGATGATTTTGCAGTGCAGATTTTGGTATTGGTGATTTAGAAAACTACTTACATTTTCCTTATACCTTACAAAATAGACTGTTTACGATCATGGAATTTTCAAGGTATATTTCAATTTCAATCTTATTGATGTTTGTTTGGTGAAAATTTGATTATAATCTAATCTGTTAATTCTTGGACAAATTAGAGTAGAAGTTCAGATTTTTTTTTACTGCCAATCCAATTTATAAGCTGTAAGTAGTCAAGGTAACCTGTACTTGGTGTACAGTGTTGTTAAAAAAGCATGCATACACTAATCATTGTCTGCACAAAAACATGTGCAGTTTCTATTTGTTAAGAGATTATAGAAAAGTAGTTGTCATAATATTTTAATGTCACTTCACTTAAATCACTGATGGCTGTTTGTTCACACAGTCATTCAACTTGGCAGCCGTCTTGATTTCTGTGCATTTGGTCAAGACTGCTTTCATACAGTGTCTATATAAAGATGTCCCCAAAAGGTTTCCCAACTCTGAATATAATGGCTGAGGCAGGCCTGTCTACGAGCAAAAATAAAAGTGATTTATGAAAAAGATTATTCAAATTGACAAATCAAGACATCTAAGCCCATTTGTTTACAGGCTCTCTAAAGCTCTGTGTCTGTTTCAGTTTTTTGATTGCTTTCATGCTGGTTACTCCTAATATCTGATAAACCAAATTGCCAGGCTGCTGAATAGCTGACCGACCCAAAAGATTGAGTCGTCTTACTTTGGTGACGACAAAGTACTGGTCTTGAGGAGGAAATTGAGTTGTTGACATATTTTCAGTTGGAGAGCTCCAATGACAAGAAGTGGATGTTTTAAAGGAGACTCAAAATGGCTTGTAATACCCAGAAGATTTAGTTTGCCTTGCTTTTCTAAAATATCTGTAGAAATGAAGTTTCCTCCTGCACTGTGTAGACCTTGAAAATGAAAGATTTACCAGTGAGTGTGACTTCTTGTACGGGATGCGGTATATGGTGAACATTGGTCACTGCGTCGATTGTGATGGTGGTCTTGGTTGCTGATTTCTTCTTTTGAAGAAAAGCTTTCTCCAGATGTCCTTTCTTTTGGCAAAAATGATAAATCTTTTCTTTAAAACAACATTCTTTGCCAGTGTGGGTGCCACAACAACACCCACATGTACCAGCAGGAAAGTCTTTGTGTTGATGACTGTTCTGTAGACGTGTTGGTGAAAACTTGCTTTTTTTTTTTTAAAGGATATCTGAGTTTTTCTAAACGAGTTTCAAGCACTTTCATGTTTCCCCATAGATGATTTCTTTAGCATATTTTGCTGCATCCTCAATTTCTGTCAAAATTTTGAGAGCACATGCAAAAGAAAGTTCATCGGCTTTGATTTTGAAGTGAGTTTTAAGAACAGCCTCATACTCTAAGGAACATATGAAACATGTACGCATTGTCGCCGTATCCTGTTGATTAGAGTAGGATGAAAAGTCACATGAATGTTACAGCTTCTTGTTGAATTTGAATGTGGGCTGACGGTTTTTGGATTGTCTCTCCAGTTTTTCGACGCATATCACCCCAAAATGGAAAACATTAACAGATAATAAATCGTATGAATGAAATTGTTCTAGCATGAAATGTTCAATCTCAGACATAAAAAGTTCATTTACATCTTTTGTTGGTGACTGTTGAAAAGCTTTGTTATGGAGAAGTAAGAAAGTAACAGATATTTGGATTCTTTAAAAGATTTGGGCACGTTTTGATTCTGGAATAGAATATGTACCAATAAAAGTATAGAGATACAAGAAATAGTCTTTAGACAGCTCTGAATGGAGTTGGATGCAAGGAAAGTCGGTAATGAAGTAGATGAGTGGCTTTCCTGGCCCGGTTTACTTAGGATAGTAAGTAACGATTCAATTTGTTGTCTGAGTTGTTCCTGCTGTAGTACCATCTGCTAGCGAAACAGTGAGAAGCTCGACAACTATGCCATTGTACAGCAGTCGGTGAAGATAAATTGACAGAAACTGGAAGTGAATGAGAACAAAAAATGTACCACTTACAGTTTGTGAGTGTGTTGGTCATACCGACACAGGTCACAGGTAATACTTAGTACTAGGCACGAGAATAATGACGGATGAAAACAATTTTCTCAATGTCCTAAACTTACTGTGATTGATTCTTCCATGGATAAATGAATAGCAAGAACACGTAATTTAAAGTTTCAACAATTTAATGAAAATCAATAAAGTTAAAGCCTATACTTTCTGTCAACACTTCCCGATAAAATATATTCAACAAATTCTAAATGGTCTGCCATCGTCCACTTTCGCACCACACATTTATAGTAGTTTCAAAGAATTCTCTAGAATGGGAACGTTGCAGAAACATCTCACTTATTCTACAAAGTAAAGGAATCTTCTAGAATATACAAGAATGGGAACATTGTAGAAATGTATCACTCATTCGACAAAATAGAAGTGCGAAATGAATGACGCAATACTTCTAGAATATACTAGTTGATGGGGGGAAACCCTCATGCTTCGCTTCCCAATTGTAAAATAAGCTCACACAGTTCACAACAAAGAGAGCTAGGACACACCTACAATCATACACTGTGAGAACTATACAACACATATACTTTCATGCCATAAGACGTTACATAGGGACATTCCTATTCTTCTTGTCCGTGAAAGGAATTTCACACAAGAAACATGTTATAGGACTGAAAAGAAAATAAAGTGAAATGT
This sequence comes from Goniobranchus geometricus, assembly GCA_028565895.1. Taxonomy (NCBI): domain Eukaryota; kingdom Metazoa; phylum Mollusca; class Gastropoda; order Nudibranchia; family Chromodorididae; genus Goniobranchus; species Goniobranchus geometricus. The sequence goes on from JAOWAY010017586.1 coordinate 4,754, forward strand.
TTATCCTCATCACCAATTGTTATGACATAGAGAAATGTAGAAAGGCAACATCACAACTTGTTTGTTCAAGAGACAAGCAACGACTGATTTAATGTGGTAAACCAGATTGGGTTGGGCGAAGTCATAGAACGATATGAATACACAGGCAAACACATAACACTTGGTTACTGTACAATGCAAAATCCTTTTTTTTTTTTTCAGACCCAGGTACTGCCTTCAGAAATTTTTTCCACTTCCATATATTTATCTGGATTCATACCCAGTGTTATAGTTTTTACAGTAAATGTACACCTGAGAGACCAAGTGCCATATAGGGAATTCAAATACATGTGTGACACAAAAAGGAATTCAAATACCCAAGCAAGGCCAATTGTAAACACAATGAAATCAAACACAAAGCACAGGGAACCCAAATGCCAGCAGCAAATTCAAATCCAAACTGATAAAATATTGTTGGTATAACTGTGATTGTACTTATTCTTTTCCTTTTGTTTGTTTGTTTGTTTTTAACTTTTTACTCTTTTTATGATATGTATTTAAAAAGCTTCTTTTGAGACATAGTGAAAATGTCTTCCTTGGCCAAAAAAGGAGGCAAATTTTATCTTTGTCTTCATGTGCTTAAATACATTGTTCATACCGTCTACTGTAATGATGTTTGTCTCCTGCTCTGCAAGTTGAACAAGTGTAGCCATTCTCTGGGCAACCTCCTGCTCCAGTAGTTAGTCACGCCTCTCAGCTAGTCCCACCCTTAGTACTTGATTCTAAAGAGAGAAAGTGTTCTCACAAATGTTCAGAAATGGTGAATATGGAGGAAGGTATAGAATATTGTATCCATATGGAGGTCCAGCATTCCTAGCCTGTCCAAGGGTTCGTGCATGGTCAAACAAGAGACTGACGCCATTGGCTGGTTGATACATTTGTGAGGAGCTCATTAAATTTTGTAGCAGTGATACCACCTTCACTTAACTCTTGGTGGATCAATCTTGAGCTTGCACTGATGACGGCAAATGTCATTGTCAGATGTTGACCCTGTCTTCCTTGAATCGCTCAAACTGCCCTTTGTCCATGATGCATGTGAGCAATTGTTAGTTTTGTCCATGAGTTAATCCCTGCTTCATTGATAAATATGATCTTGAATCGACAAATATTTTTGCATCAACCAACCAGTGTATTCGGAGCGCCGCATTTTTGTAATGTCAGAATTCCTCTCTGCTGGTGGACCCAGCCAAAATGTTGCTAATGGTTCAGTTTGATATACGAACAGCTTCGGGCGATTGAAGACAAGAGTTCAAGATTGATGGCCTTCAGTGAGTGATCTGGATGACTGTTTACTAGGTCATAGATGACCTGGAAAGAAATTAAAGAGTAGCGCTTGTTCTATAATTGGAAACCTAAGCCTGTGGCATTGCATAACCTTTCTATTGCTATAAATAAGCCTGGATATTAGTGCAGGCGTGTCAATAAGTCACAACAATTATTGGGTTTTATTTGTGAACTTAATACAACCATAAAATATGGGAGTATCATTGTATCAACTTCATCAAGCTGGCGTCGCCCATGGTATTGCCCAAAGCTGCCCCACGCTGTCACATGATCACCAACAACACGCCCATTCCAAACATCTCCCCACCCTCTTTTTTTTTTAATAACTGTTCTGGCTCTCAATGTAATTTAGTTCATCACACAACGGAGGGTTTCCACACTCCACATCTAACTCCATCCAACTGTTCTGAATTTCAACAACAGTTTTTGGTCCATTTTTTGAAAATGATAAGCTGAATACACTCTCAACTTTACAAATTCCCTAGACATTGGCACAGAGTTTGTGTTTCCTTAATAATCACACATATAATGATGCAACACTTAAATATAACAGTATAGTTGTGTTTCCTTAATAATCACACGTATAATGATGCAACACTTAAATATAACAGTAGCACAAACTCCCCAGACACCGGCACAGAGTTTTCCTAACCTAAATTCATTGCATTTCCTCCCTGAATCAAAACAGCTTGTTGGCTACATATTCCCCATATGCCCTTGTCACTGGTCTAGAGGGATTGATCGGGGGTTATGTCTCTGAAGTAGCGTTTTCTGAGGCAGGATCAGCAGGGCCTTGAGAAGGCAGGCAAGTGGGCTGCCTCAAAGTTAAAGGTAATGCCGTCTATTGAGATGCTGGCACCCTCTGGTGATGTTTCCGGTTGCGCTGAAGAAGACCACACGGGGTGTTTACCAGGTAAAAAGGATTCTTCCCATCTTCTGCGACGATGGAGCCATCCGTATGCCATTGATTCTAAGCATCAGACTGGAGAAGGACAGCATCCTCTGGGTATATTTGGGTCATGGTGTAGCTTGTGAGTGACGGTTGTACTGCTTCTTGAAGCTCTCGTTAGCCTCACATCAGCTTTGCAAAGTCCTCGTCTCTCGGCCATCGTGGTTGTAGATTATTCGGCAGAACAGGGATTTTGGTGCGTAGTTCTCTCTCCAAGAGGACAGCTGCAGGATTGACCTCAGTGCTGGGATGTGGCGTAGCCTGTAATTCAGAAGGGTAAGCTCTGGGTCAGCTTGCAGTAGGTATTTCTAGGCTATCTTCACCCCACTTTCAGGCTCCCCATTTGCCTGAGGGAAACCAGGGCTGCTGGTGTGTTGAGTGAAAGTCGAACTCCAGGGTGAAGTCAGCAAAGGCATGGCATTGAAATTGAGGGCCACTGTCCGAGATTAGGCTCTCCGGAATGCTATGAGTCCAGAAAATGAGGCAAAACTTCTGAATGACCGCAGCTCCTGTGTTGGTTCGTAGTTGGTACACTTCTAACCACCGAAAAGAGTAGTCAACTATTATGAGGAAGTCTTTCCTGATGAACGAACAGAAATCAGCCGCCAGTTTTTGCCATGGTTGTTCTGAAAGATTTGTAAGATGCAGAGGTTTGTTCCGCTGAGCTGGGTGGATCTTGCGGTCCTCCCTGCATGTCTCGACCAGGTGCTTCAAGTCTCGACTGAGCCCAGGCTCCCACACTGGTCCTTGGGCGCCCTGGTGGCACTTGGTGAGTCCTTCAAGTCCTTGATGAGATTCATGTGTTTTCTGTAAAATAGTCTTTCTCTGAGAAGTAGGGATGACATTACATATACTGAATACCAACAGACCATTCATCAGAGAGAGTACCCCCTGAGCTCGTTGGTATGCTTCATGATCAGATGGGACAACCCATGGGTCATCCATTCAGGACAGATCTGATTACTTTCTGTTACTGAACATCATGAACAGTCTCTGCTCTCAGAACTTCCAGACTGCAATTGGTGGCAGGCCATCGCCTCTCCGCTGAGGCCACATACGCTGAAACTACCTCACACAGGTTGCTGACTTCAATCTTTCCCTTCAGCGGCCTCAGCTGGAGAGTGTATCAGTATGACAATACTCTTCCCAGGCACATGTTTCACAACACCATTGAACTGCTGCATTCTGATAAGGAGTCTCTGACACCTAACAAGAGCTTTGTTGTTGTCTTTTGTAGTCATAGGAGGCACAAGTGGCTTGTGATCTATCCAAAGTTCAAAATTTACAAGTCCTTTCAGGTGAGAGTTGAATTTTTCACAGCCCCACACAGAGGCCAGGCAGTCTTTTCAATCTGTGCATAGTGTGTCTCCGTATCAATTAAAGTTCTGGATACGAAGGGGATAGGAATCAGTTTGTCATTTTCATATTGCATCAACACTGCTGCAGTCGGCACTAAGAACAGTTTTTCTTGTCAGCACATAAAACCCTAGCCTCGGCGCTGAGACAATCTTTTCTTTGACTGACATAAATGTCTGTTCTTGTGCATGATCCCATGTCCAGGCCACTCCTTTCTTCACCAGGTCAGTCATGGGTTTGAGTATGGTGGCCATGTCTGGTCACAAACTGTGCAAAGTTGAGAGACATTCCTAGGAAGAGGCATATCAGAGCAGCTGGACACAAAGTCCATACTGTTTATGCTGACCAACACTGGAAAGGTTACTTGAGGTTTTGAAACGACCTCTGGTCCTGCGATGGGCATCACTCCTTTGATAAGCACTGCCCCATGAAGTTTAATGTGCTCCATGCCTGTGATCTTGACCGAATTTCTAGATTAAGATCTAGGTCTTATGTCAGCGAAGATTTAATCTCAAAGCTTGACGAATCCGAAGTATCCCCCTGCTGACACCATGTCAATAAGTCACAACAACGACTAGGTTTTCTTTATTCGTGAACTTTATTGAATCATGAAACATGAGAGTATCATTGTACCAACTTCATCAAGCTGGCATCACCCCAAGTGTCCCCACTCTGTCATGTGATCACCAACAACATGCCCATTTCAAACAGGGTAGGAGTCCAGATTCAGAGTTGGATAACCAGTTATCTTAGCTTATTTGGATATCCAGATCTTAGGCCTGACCCGTTTCAACCCAGATTTCAACGTCGTTTTCGACTTGCTTCACTTTTAAAATCATTATCTGGATCTACAGGGTGGTGAGCTCTTCCCCTCTTTTTCAGCGTTCCATGTGCATTGTGCCAAGGAATAGGCCCGTGCCATGGGCCTGTAACAATAATATTATAGCCAAGTCTACATAGCACAAGCTGTGGCAAATCAAAGCGATCACAGACAACAGCCTGTTTCAGCCCCTATTTCATTATGCAGAATTCAAAGCGTGAAACCAAGTGAGGGCGATTCTTATAACCAAATGGTGAAAACAAATCAGGGCTATTTTGATTGTGTTGGTCAAGATTCCGGGTCAAGATCCAGTTATCCAGCTATTCAACTTTGGATAACCGGGTTATACAGTTCTTAGAAAACCAAGTCTCTGCCCAGCACTACCAGATATACTGTTAAATCTCCTCCATATTGAGTCACTTTATGGCCGCCCTGAAGATTTAGATGACCAAATATGACAGTAGCACAGTAAAGCCCCGAGAGGGAAATGGGCTAAATCCAAGTAGCCTGTTGCTCCAGGACGAGTAGCCTTGACGCGTCGTAGATCTCAATCAACTATAATCTCTGTCAATTTTAGTGCATCTCTTTCCCGCATTTGTCTTACACCCCCTTTCTATTCCTATGACATCCCATTATGATATTCTGGTTATAAAAAAAAGTGTGACTCAGCGTTCAGTAGAATAATGTTGAAAAAAAAATTATAACTATTAGTTACGTCTTTTTTAAAGCACAGTAATTGGTACAAATTAATACAAATTCTTGAAAGCAACATGAGCTTTCAAACAATTTTTTTACATGTATGGTGTGAACTTTGCATTGCGACTGAACAAATCAACCGGTCTACAATTATGCCATAGTTCATTACAACTTAAATGCTACACCATGTGTCGTGTGTGTTTTATCAAGGCTTGGACCCCACTTTGGTAAATTCATTGGGAGAGTAACTCTATGTATCGCTTCATTATGAATAATCTTAAGGCCTTTCAGTCAATTGTCTCAAGATGAAAAATTTGAAGTTAAAAGATTTGGTTCCCATCAGTCATCTGATTTTAGGCTAACTCAACAAGACAAAAAACAAAACAAAACGTGCAACTTTCAAAGTTTGTGGTTTAGAAAGTGTGACTGGTTAACAGTGAGCCTTGAGAAAGCAATTACTTTTTTGTTTTTGTTTTTAATTTTAATGCCTGCTCTTTTGCAAACACCACCGCCGATTGAAGCGAGTCAAAACATACCTAAGAAATTCAGTTAGACAGGACAGATTCAATTCCCTTCCGGTACTCTTTCTTGATGATTTACATTTCTTGATTTCAATGACACAGTTAGAAATAAGTTTGCTATTCTGAAAAAAAAGACGAGTTCACTTTCTGTGCAAATACTGTAGTGATTGATGATCATGTCGATCATCGCTTCACTGTAGAATTTACAATTAATTGCTATAAAAGTGTTACATTAATATATGTAATCGAACCCTTCTGAAGATGTTCATGTATAGTCTCATTGCTGACTCGCATTTCGTATCAAATTTTCAGGATCTTAGAAAGATATCATCCTTCAAACCCCCCTAAGTATGTTTCTTAGGCCCCTCTCCTTTTTTACATGACCCACCACCCCTAATGACTTGGCCTACTGACATTCATCTACCCTTCAATTTAGAAGAACAGGAGACATTTAAACCCAGAGAGTGGATGATTGAGTTAAACAGAGACACTGTAGGCACAGAATTGCTCTACTACTTGATCGTTCAGATACTTAGGCTTTGTTTATTTATTTACATGTTTTTTGCATGTTTTCCCTCTTGCTAAAAATATCACATAAAACACAAAATACCCCCAAAAAAACACACCCTTGAAACCTGAACCCCTCTCAACTTTGTTCTGATCACATTTTTACACAACAATTAGGAGGTTGATTTTTGATTGGAGAATGACTGCAAGAAGGACCATATGTGAATTTTCCAATTTCATTCAGAATCCAAGATGGAAGACAGGTCATGTGATCCCATTTGCGTAAGATTTGATAACTTGACTAATTGAAAAATGATCTTTATCCATCTGTGAATCAGTCCTGAAAATTTCATGCAAGTTTGAGGTAATTTTTTATCTGAAAATACTCATATTATCCTATTTTGAGCAGAACCCATGGCAACGAAGGTCTTTTTTTTTTCACTATGAGGGGTTGGCAATGATATTGAAAGTGTTAAGTGATTAGGAAAATCATGCAGGAGGGCTCTATTTTGATCATTTTTGAACTTTGATTTGATCATCGCATATGTGGTTTGATGAAGGATGCAAGGCCCTACTGCATGTAAAATTGCTGCTGTTGAGTTTGTTATATCTGGCATTTGGGTTCCTTATTGCATTTGAATTATTTATGCATAAATTCAAACTTTCACAAATTTTTCCATATGAATCTCTGCAGTACATTTGATTTCCTTATGTGGCATTTCAATTCCTCAGGTGGCATTTGACCCAATTTGGGTTCCTTATGTCATGAGTGTATTTTAGCCTTATCACAAGTTTATAAATAGAAGGCTGTGTATATTTGAACACATGTCTGAGTAAGCTCCTGTGTATATATTCAGACATGGGTTGCCCTTGATTTATGGAAATATATAAGGTTGTTAAACTCAAGTATATTACCATGTCATACATGATATACTCAAGTATATATTATATAGACGGGACAGGAAAGAGAGAGGAGAGAGACCTGTTGCGAAATAAAGTTCACACTGTTGCAAAACAAAATCCACACAGAAAAGGACCGATGACGATGTCGAAAAAATGCTCATGTCTTGCCAAACTGGATGATCGACCGTTAGTCAGCTCAACAGTACTAAGAATTAGTAACGCTAGGCTAGCCCACAGAAGACTTTTAGCACAGATACTATATCTAACCGAGAGGTATGTAGCGTCTTTGCTTTTAGTATTCTGTGGGCTAACCTCGTCAGAAATGACCCTTGGAGTCTCGGCCTCATGCCGAGGCCTAGGGCTCAACTGGATCGTGTCTGAATATACACTGGAGCTTATTCGGACACATGTCCGAATAGTCACTCATTTGTCAAAGGTGTATGCAGTAGACTATTGTTTACTACTACTACTGCCATGCTAGTTTTGTCCTCTTGAGTCTTATTCTCATGGTACAGTTGATTTTCATGAAAGTACATTTTCCCCAAATTTGATGACTAAAACTGAAATTTAAATCTAGGTGTAGCATCTTAATTATAATTTAACAAAGATCATAAATTAATTAATTAATT
>JAOWAY010017697.1:0-12452 GCA_028565895.1 Goniobranchus geometricus
AAAAAGAATCACATGATATATATTATAGATATTACATCGATATAAAATGTCCAACGAAGACCTACAAAAATGGAATAAAAACTGACGAACTTCTCACATGAAAATCACTTGTGAAATTTGAAATTGCCAGTAGTATTTAAATTTAGAAGGAAGGGGTGATCTGATTGAAACATTAAAAATTGTGGTAAACGATGAACGAGTAAGAGGCGACATGTCTCAGTGTGCAATGACACACACTCAGCGGCCCTTCACGGAAGTTGTCAAAAAGTAGGAGTCGAATGGATGTCTGAAAACACCTTTTCGCCCAAAAAGTGGTTGGTATTTGGAATTCTCTTCTGGAGCATATTTTCTGTGCCAAGACAGTTAAAGAGTTCCAGTCTGGACAAACATTTTGATATGAAGCACATCTATTATGTAAGCAAATAGAGAGGCTCATGAGAGCCTGCATTGAGCTATTCATCAAGTTCAGGTTGTTCAAAATTGAATGAATGATACCAGGGAGAGTTCATTTTCTGGCTGGAGGTGGCAAACCCTTTCACACAAAACCATCTGTTTGGCTGTTATTCCATATATTCACCTCCTACACTTGCCTCTATGTGTATGTCAAGAGTTAACAACCAGATAGCCCAAATTGGTGTACATTCATTATTTCATGTATTATATAAGCATTTTTCATACTTATAGTCCTTTAAAACTAATATGTAAAAGGATTTCCATTGAAAATCATTAAAGTGAAGCAAGACAGACAAAAGCAGCCACCATTGTGTGATTTCCTCTATAGTGCAGCAATGGGCAGGTAGTCTGCAACGCCAGTTGTCATAGACTCACATTGAAATTGAGGAAACGTTTATTGCTCACTTTGGCATTTTGCGTGTTGGAATTATGTGCATAAACCAATGGATGTTTTTAGTTTTGAGGGGGTTTTGGGGAGAAGGCACTGTGGTTTGTGAACGATAGAACGATAGAATCATAGTTTGATTTTATCTAAAACATAATTGATTAAATTAGATGCTTGAAAATAGAGGGTCATATGTGGAAGAAGTCTCAGATTTTTTGATAGTGAATATCCAGAACATCATTTTAATGGAACAATCCCTTGGGAAATCATTTTCTATATAATTGTCACTGGTTAAACAGAACGGTTCAACACATATTATTGGGTGAAAATTTTACTTACAAAGACAGTTTTGTTTTTCTGGATAATGACCATCTTGTATCAATTCCATTCATAAGGTTTACTAAAATGAAGATTTTGAACTTCAGCGATATTTACCCGATAAGGAGATGATTGGTTTCAGCAGCAGGTGTCATTGATTGATTGTCGAATAGGCCTGGTTCCCTGGCTTATCCATACATATCAATTTTTCACATGCATGCAGATAGGCAGAGGATAAGCAAAACATAACACCACTGATGCAAAACAAGATTAACCAAGCACATAGATACATGGCAAGCTCAGTGACTACCAGGTCCAGCCCATGTGTCACACACTGGACACTGAGTGATCTGATAGGCGGCTGTTGGAAATGGGCTAGACACAAGTGAGGGTGGACTTTGGTTATCACTCATACTGACTTATTGCCATTTGAGGATAATGGTGCAACCAACCTGCAGGAATGTGGAGATTCTTGGGCGCCAGAAAAACACTTTGGATGCAATGTTTACTTACTAATTCCACCCTCAGTGTGGTTCCTGGAGTCCTCAACTCAGAGCAAAGGAAAAGGCCCACTGTTATTTCTCCTCATGCACCTTGTAGAAGACGAGGAATAAGGGTTGAGTGAGAGCTTCTTCTGCCATTGGCCCATCTATACCATTTAAATACCATTTATTTGTGTCCATTGCATGACTTAAAATTACTATTTGGGTTCTCTTGCTATCTAGATGAACTGGGATGGTAGAAAATCATAGGAGCTTATTGCTTGCACAGTTTGAGGGGTTAATGGACATGGTTATTTTGTTTGTTTTTTGTTTTTGAGAGAGATGACAATTTTGGATTTTTTTTTCGTATTATGTTTTGTTTTTGGGGATTTTTTTGCCTGTAAGTCATCTGACCATTTAGTTACATCTTTTTGTCATGTATCATGCCTCCTATTTGTTTTAAATGCCTTCTGCCATTTTTAGCAACTTCTGTTCCTCATCTAAACACTATTTACTACAACTTCTGTTCTCTCTGTTATTTTGGCTAGCCTGTTGTCTGGCTTTTCCAACGGTGATCACATGACCCAGTAGTCGAAAGAACCCTTTAACACCAAAACAAACAAACACATCCTGCCCGTGATATGAAAGCTGGTTAAAAGGAACATGGCTAAATTGGTACAATTGCAGGAAACGCTGCTGATCCAATTAAGCAGCTTGCACTTTAATTGATCGTTTAAAATTTTCTGCTGAATTTTTTTCCTTTGGAAATGTCGTGGATTCGAAAATTCATTCAACTGATGTCCAAATTTAAGCTTGTATGTTGTCTTTAAAGGGATGTTCTAAGTTGCTTTTTGAAATCTTCAATACCATCAATGAATTTCATTTTATTTACTAGCTTATTTCACAATCTGATAGCAAGCTTACACGGAAATAAGAATATACATGTAGCTGGCAATTTAATTTGACCGTGGCAGTTTGAAGATATAAGTTCCTGATATGTTCTTCCTGTGCTTTCGTTCATTTCAAATTCATCTATTGGCATTTATTGTTTGACCATTTTATTAATTGCTGCGGATGAAATTTTAACTTTGCTTCTCGCTCTTTCTTCCACTGTAGCTCATCCCAGTGACTGGTGTTGCTGCCTCCTTTTCTGAAGAACCTTTTGTATTGTAGGCTAACTATAGTCTACTGTCTGGATAACCTTACCTTAACCTTAAATCTCTCAGTGCTGTAAGGCTTGGACATCACTCCGCCATCTGTCTCGTTCAGCAGCTGCATGTCGTGCTGATGCCCAGGTGTTACACCCAGCTGCTTTTCTCTCCACCTCAACCATTCTTCTCCATGTATACTTTGGTCTACCAGGTTTCCTCTTGCCTTCTGGTGTCCAACCCAATGCCACGACACAGTCATCAGCACTATCCCTTCTGAGTATGTGACCCATCCACTTCCATCTTCTTTTTCTGATTTCCTGACTTATTTTTTCTTCCTTTGCTATCTGAAGTACTTTACCGATAGATACGTGTTGTTGCCATTTAATTTTGAATATCATCCTTAGGCATATTTGTTTTGGAAGATGTTGAGTCTTTTTTCCTGGCTCTTGGTCAGTTTCCAGATCTCACATCCATAGAGGAGTAGAGACATGACAAGGCTTTCAAACAAGGAGTTGGTGTTCTTGTAAACATTAATGGCCTTCAAGATGTTTCATAGCCACTGCATCTGTGCACTGGCTAGGGCTATTCTCCTCCTAATGTCAGCTGTGCTTCTACCTTCCTTGGTGACATTGGCGCCAAGATATGAAAAGATCTCTACTTCCTCTATTTCATTTCCTTTGATTTTTAATCTGTCTTTGCTCATGCTGTTGGCTTTCATTACTTTACATTTATAACTGTTGAGTTTCAGTCCAAGTTTGGCTACATTTTCTGTTTGTTGTCTTTTGCTGAAAGCTGCTCATTGTTGAGGACAAAAGAGCAATATCGTCTGCAAAGTCAAGGTCTTCTTACATGGTTGTGAAGTTCCATCTTATACCAGTTCTTTCATCTTAAACTGTTTTTCTCATCACCCAATCAATCAGTAGGAACAGGAATCCTGACATACAACATCCTTGTTTAACTCCTTTCATCACTGGGAACCAATAATTTGTCGTTTCGTTTTCATCTATGACAGAGCATTGGAAGTTTGTGTATAGAGTCTCAACTTTGTTTATCAGTTTCTGAGGGATTCCATATAGAAGCATGATAATTCATAGCCTATCTCTACGTATGGAATCAAAACCTGTCTCGAAAGCAACGAAGTAAAAGAGTACATTCCATTCATTGACTTGTTCTAGGATACTCCTGAGAATGAATATCTGGTCTGCCGTTCCTCTCCATTTCCTGAATCCTGCTTTTTCTTTCCGAAGTGATGGATCAACTCCTAATTGTATCCTACTGATTATGATTCTGCTGACCACTTTGCTGGTTATGGGTAGGAGGATTATTCCTCTCCAGTCTCCCCATTCTTGGAGGTTACCCTTTTTTGTTTTTTTGCAGATCACTTTAGTCCCTTTTTCCATCCTTTTGGAACCTCCTCTTTCTTCCATATGGGATCAAAGATCCGTTTTAATTCTAGGCTGGTTTCTTCTATGTCTGCTTTAAGTATTTCTGTTGTTATGTGGTCTATTCCGGGGGTTTCCCATTTCTAAGGGTTCTTAAAGCTGCTTTTATTTCTGTTATAGTTGGTGGTTCTACAGATATCCTGAGTTCTTCTGGCTCACCCATTTCATCTTGTGGTGTTTCTTCCAGATCATCTCGGCTGAGCACTTCTTGGAAATGTTCTTGCCATGTCTTAAGTCTGGCCTCTATATTCTTAGTCAATTGTCCATCCTTGTTTTTAACTGATGATGTTCACCTTCTACTCTTTCCTGTGAGCTGCTTTACCATACTGTATAATTCTTACTGTCTCCCATTGGATGCTGCTATCTATGCTTTTTCTGCTTGGTCAGACATCCATTTCCTTTTCTCTTCTTTGTAATATATGTTCTGTTGTCTATTAACCTCCATGTATTATTTCCAATCCATGGCTTGCTCTTCCTTTTCCTCAAACCGATTACTTCTTCTGCTGATGTGACATAAGCATTTTCCTGTTGCTTCCATGTTTTTGCTCTCATTCTTAGTCTCTGTCATTCTGATCTTAACTAGTTCGCATACTTCCCCCTTGTGTCGTTATCTTCCAGGCGTTCTACATTTAGTCTTGGCTTGTTCTTCTTATTATTTATGTATATATACTGATTCACAGTTTAATTTTGGTCTTTACCAAGTTGTGATCGCTGTTGATGTCAGCGCCCCTTTGGGTTTGAATCTGGCAGAATGTCAGTTTGAATGAGTTGAATGTCCATTACAGATGATCTCCATTGTCCGCTGATTAATAAATGGTCGATTTGATTTCTAACTGTACCATTGGCTGATATCCACGTTGACTTATGGATGTTCTTGTGGGGAAAAAGTGTTCCAGTGATTACAAGACCATTGAATTGGCAGAATTTGCATAGTGTTTCTCCATTATCATTTTGTGTTCCCAGTCCATGCTTGCTCATAATCCTCTTATATCCTGTATTAAAATTTTCAACTTTGGCATTTAGGTCTCCCATAATAATTTTCATGTCCTTTGGGTTGCATGCATTCACTGTTTCTTGCAACGCTTGGTAAAATTGTTCTTTCTCTTCACCCTCTTTCTCATTGTGGGGTGCACACATACTTGAATAATTGACACTCTCCTGCATTTAGAATAGAATCTAGTTTATATGATTCTCTTGTTGACAGGGGTCGACTCCATGAGTGACTTTTCTGCTCATGGGTTGATCATGATGTCAACACCTCCTTTCTGTTCTTCATCTCCACTATAGATCATTGTTTGTCCCGACGTCATCTTCATCTTTCTTGTCCCAGTCCATCTACTTTCACTAATTCCAAGTAAATCCAGTTGGTATCTTTCCATCTCGTTTGCAATCTGAGCTGCTGCTCCTCCTCTGTATATGCTTCTCACATTCCAAAATCCAATGTTGAGTGTTGTCTTGGGGGCTGCTAAGGACCTAGATGGACGTTGGGCTTCCTGTAGGCTTTGGCCCAATGTCTTCATTTCGCCACTATAGGGGGTCTTCTCGACTCTCCCCTGATTTTTTCTATAATTGATGTCCATAGTTTCTGTAACTTTTGTATTTTTTTTATAGGAGGTTGTTGGCCTTCTGCCTGACCCCCATACTTGGAGGGCCAGGATTGAATTCAGAGATTCACTCCTAGACTGGTTGCTTTTCCCCAAGCTTATGAGTCCAGTCTACCCATGGTTTGAAATCAGAGTTTACCTTCTCCTAGACAGACTGCCCTCCCAGGCTTTCGAGCCCTGTCTACCTGGGTTGAACAGTTTTTGGTGTTTTTTTTATAGATCTGCCCTCCACATAGTACTGGCAGGGAATGTGGACAAGCTGCATCCTTAAAGTGATTTTGATCTAATGTAGTTGTTGTTTTTTTCAGTGACAACTTTTTTTGTCTTTCATAGGCTAAAAAGGCTCCAGTTTGTTTACCCATCTTTCCGAAAGTGCCTACGTAGTCAGGTGAGTGATATTTTATCCTGCCAGTTTTTCAAATTGTGTAGTGTGATACTTTTGTTGCTAATATGTTACTCATTTCAACTCATTCTATCCACAGTACTAAGTAATGCACACTGCATTAATATCTTGAATAGCAAAGTACAGTTTACTTGTACACATATACAAGAAATATACTGAGACAGGCCAGTTATTTTATTTCTATTCATAGAAATCTTATTAGTTTCAATTTAGAGAAATCATGAACATATGCGAGGTTTTAAAGAAGCTCTTGACATGGTATCAGGTATGGAAGATCCCCTTTCTTTTTGTCATTAGTTTCAGCAACAAGCTTTCTAGTTGTTTGTTAAAATTCGACTGCTTACATTAAATTTGAGTGATTTTCAGTTGTCACCCTTCATATTATGGCCAGGTTTGGACCTATGCTTTTGTGCATAATATTTTCTACCATTTTAGACTATTGTGATCCTGAATTCAAAAGAAGAAAAAATAAGTTTTTAAATTGTTTTATATCATAAATAAAAGGTTCAGAAAACATGCTTAGCAGAGCATTTTCTCTTTTATATGGGCATTATGTATAATAAGCATTACACAGTCTCCAGTCTATTCTGAATAAATATTGCAAGTCTGATGAAGATTCTTTCTAACAATGGGAAGTAAAAAGGAAAATGAAATTTCATACTGAAAAATGTCATCTAAAGATTCACAAACTGACATAACCCAGTTAAGATAAGCTGTCATAGAAACAACAAAATGTCATCTGATGCTAGATATCTAAGGTTGATAGATTAGAACAAACTTCAGTGGAGCTTATTATGGTATAAACTGAAAAGCAGCATAGTCCTAAATTTAAAAATGCTGTGTTATTGTTTATTTCCCTTTGTTATATTGTTCGATGTCCTGAAACATTGCTTTGTGCATCCATGTATTTATTTATGTCTATGCGCTTGGTTGATCATATAAATGCTAAGCACATATATTATTAGTATTATTTTTGTTTCACTGTGCAGTTTATCTGACTGTATCATGATTGATAAAGTAAGACATGATGAGCTTTTCAATATCTTACATAAATTAGACATTGATAGGGAGGATTTAACAATTGCTAGAAATCTGTACTGGGACCAAAAGGCAGCTGTAAGAATTGATGGAGATTTAAGTGAATCAAGGAAGATCAACTGAGGAGTTAGACAAAGTTGTGTTATGTCACCAGATCTCTTTAGAATATATATTGAAATGATTTTCAGAAATTTAGGGGATTGCTCAGGCCTCAAAGTTAATGGAGAAAACAAACAATGCAAGGTATGCAGATGACACAGCTGTAATAGCAACTTCAGAAAGAGACCTCCAAAAGTTGTTAGATGTAAACGACTAGTTTTAAATGTAAAAAGGACCAAATGCATGGTAGTCTCCAAAAAGGCAATAAATCCCATTTGTAATCTTACAAGCACAGGAGAGAAATAAAGCAAGTCCAGAAATTTAAGTATCATGGTTACAACTTCACATCAACTGGTAAATGTAACACAGAAATGTTTTATGGTCCATAAATATATTCTTTCCTTTATACATAAATGTCTTGAAATGACTTCTTAAAATATAAGTTAACTATATGATGATCCTGTCGGGATCAAGCTGCATCTTTCTACGTGCTGATAAGAAAGGGAATGGGACCTGATCTAACCACCTATTGATTCTTGAGTTAGGTTGAAAGGGGCTCAGTGCTCCTGCGTGGTCATTGATCGTTCTGCAGGGTCCTGATGTAAGCACAATATAGTCGGTTCTCAAGCAGATTGAAAGGGTCCAGTGCTCAAGCACAGTGTATCAGGGAACACCAAACCTATTTAGCCTTTGCCTGTTAGAAATGATCATATACTCTGTAACTGATGTGGGATTTAGAGCTGAATGGAAGATCAACCATATTTTTTTGAAATTTTAGATCTGAGCTATTTATTATTTATATACATTGTTTATTATTATTCAGTGCCTGCCTTGAGCTTACAAGGGAAGACATTTAAAAAACTTTTCTCTTCAAATTGTGAATTTAATTTTACAGCTGTCCTTAGAAAAAAGCAGTATGGAATTTAATCTCCCCATTTTTTTTTCTGAATTGAGTTTGTCAGTGTTCTCGACTCCTGAAAACTTATTTTGTAATGTGTCAAGTTGATTGATATGTATACGTGAAATAATAATTCATTGCTAAACAGTTGCATGGCAATATTACATCACCAAAAACTCAATATCATATGGCTTTATTTGTTTTAAGTCTCTTTTCCTCTTTACTTCCTATGAATTGTGTTTTTGCCGCTTCAAACAGGGTGTCCAAAAAAAAAGATCCGAGGAACAGGCTTTTTTTTTAGCTCTATTTGCCTTAGTGCCCAAGCAATGTCTTTGAACCCAGGCACCACTAAAGAATGGCCAGAGGACATGGACTCTTCAGTTTTCACAATGATTGATGAATTTATTACTAAAATATTTCACATTTCAGAAAGAAAAAAGTTATACTGAAATACTGCTTTGTTAAGCATGCAATATGCTTTATTTCTCATTGTCAAGCACTGTCATTAAATGTCCAAAATCTTGCGATCTATGAATTTCAAACAAACATCACATCTATATGTTTCATCTTCCAAAAAAGTTTTGTGAGGGAGGGGGGGGAGGGGGTTGTCTGAAACCAAACTTTTCTCTATACATTACATCAATTTGATTCATACACAGGTGGGATGGGCATGTGATGCTGAAAGGAAAAATAGAGAATGAATATGTACTCAAATTTACCTGAATCTTGAAGAGAAATGATAGCTCTTGATTAACACATAAAGCTCCAAAAATGATCTTTTGGTAAAAAAATTGACTCTCCGGGTCCCGCCTCCGCCCCCTTAAAAGTATGTCCGAATTTTTTACGTAATTTGTCCTTAAATTGAATTTTAAGTGTGTGGAATATTGATTTTGATCGCTTTTTTTTTTCTAAGGGTATAAGGATTTTGCTCCTTCTTGTTCTATTTTGGACAGCCTGACTTATATGTCCCATGAAAGTACTGTGACTTTTAATTGATAATCAATTTCTTCTATCATCTATTCATCATTTAGATGGCGGCTGAAAATGACCGAGCAGCTCACTGGAAAAACAGTTGGTCCACAAAACAGATAGGATTTCATAAGGAAAATGTTCATGCGTAAGCCTTTTTTGTCCCCTTTTTTGTTAGCCATTTTTCAAAGAGCTTCATCCATAAACTGTAAACACTCAGTGTTGCTTCAGATCAGCAATGTGAGGCAAGTTCTATATAAACACATCATCCGCTACAGGGAATCCAGAGTTAAAGGTGTAATAGTGACTGCCTAAATACTCGATGCTTGGAAACAAAGAAAATGGGCATTGGACAAAACCCTGTCGAGCCTTAAAACTGGGATAGGGATCGAGGGTTGGAATGGGGATTTCACTGATTATTGTCAATTGTATTTTTCATATTTTACAAACAAACTTTCTTATGGAGGAACTTTCATAATAGCTTAAGTGACCACAAGAAAAAGGCCCATTTGAAACCATAACAGTTTTTGCACACATAGGTAGTGAGCAGACAGACCATTGATCATCTTTTGCCACTAAGACAAAGATTCACAGGTATCGACAAGAATCGAGGAAAGAGCTATGGAAGGAGTATGGATTTTCTGTTGAAATGTATTATCTCATGACAAACTGTAGATCCAATTATGGATCAAAGGCCTTGTGCCATAATGGTTGTTAGAGAAAACATGTCAGCCTCCATGTTTGTAAATTCTAATAATCTGGAGAGGATTTTGAAGGGTTACAATATTGCAAAGTATATGTCAGTTGTTGGCAGGCTTGGATTAGCATATTATCATTTGAGTTATATGTAAGATAAACAAAACCCATCAGCCACAGACTTCTTCTATGATAAGTTAAAGGCATCTATGTCAGCAGCTGCTCCTGAAACTGGGAATTAGGCAAAAATATGGGCTTTGAAATGAGCCTTCAGAAGGCCCCTTTACTTTGAAAAAATAGGTTCTACTGAAATCGCTGGCACTCAGGTGAAAGGCTGTTAGGTGGTTAGAGCTGTGTACCGTTGTTATTTTATATTGCCACATATTTTTTCTCAGTTAAGGAAATATCTAGCAAAGTTCCCTGCTTTTGAACTTTTGAAGATTTAGCTTTTTACTTCTTCAGGAGAGAAATTCATTCTATGGCATGATCTTTAATTTGAAAGGCCTTTGATAGTTATGTTTTCTTTATTATGTTGAAAAGGTTAGCATCAGTTTTAGAATCTCTCCAAAGCAATCTGTTTCTATTCTTCTATACGTTTTTTTCTATTGTGTTTTATTTAGAATGCTGGAGAAGCATATAGACAAACTGAAACCTGGTGGAAAACTGGAAAAGATTTTCTTCCCTCTGTGTGGAAAAGCAGTTGATATGAAGTGGTAAGGCCAAACTCTCTGGAATGTGATAAAATATTTTTTGATGATGTGTTTTAAGTGAGAAAAAAATTAAAGAAGCAAGACTTTGTTTTCTTCAGTTATTTATTATATTTTTAACAATTTTCTTTGTAATCTATTATTTAAAAAACATTTTATTAAGTGGAGATTTTTAGTCTTTTAGAATTTTTAACTTACTAATCAATTAAGAAAAGCTGAAGTATCTTTAAATGACAATCTGTAGATCCAATTATGGATCAAAGGCCTTGTGGCGTAGTCACATATAAATGAACTTGAGTGGCGGGTTACAGGCATCTTGCTATCCTTGTACGAACTTGTTATGCTTTCTTCAGGATATAAATATAGGTATAGTATGATTACCATACTCTTCATTCAGCATATATATGCATAAGAGCATGGAAGGGACCAGTGCTATTATTACATGTGTAACCATATCCTGTTGTAAAAGACTAGCTGGAGATCCAGGTGGTGCTCAGGTCATATGGTTTCAACAACAGTTTTGTTATGGCTACTTAAGATACCAAAATAGGCACAACCCTAAAATTTGTTTCATAAACTTGGGAAGGCTGATTTGATGATGTTGAGTCCAGCATTCAAACTCATTTATTAGTAATTAAAGTTCAATGCTCAATACTTGATGTCAGTGAGAGTTTGAAAATATTAACGAATAATTGGAATTATTCTTACTATTATAATAGATCACTCCATAGAGCTTTGTTTTGGAGGGCAATCATTAATGATTTGTTTTATCATCTGACAATGAAGATTTCTGTGATTTAATTCACTCTAGATAGAGTAATCAAATTTCATGACTAAAAGTCTCCCTATCTCAGTGGCTATATTTGTTTAATGATATGAATATTAAGGGAAGTCTGGTGTGATTATTTAGTCCAATTTAATTGTAAGTGTATGACTTCAAAACCTGAGAGGTTAACTTCTGTTGTGTTTTGCTTCCCTAAAACTTTCAAGGATATCTTTTGGCACATGTACTTTAGTCAATTGTTAGAGAGATATCTCAACAATTAATAGAATGTATGATCAATAATAAATGATTTTTGAAAACTATTGTTTATATACAACACACTTTTTTCTTCTTTGTTCAGCAAAAGGAAGGACACTTAAATTGTAATTCATTTATTTGAGACTGCACCAAGAAGTATATTACTGTAATAAATATAAAAAGAATTTTATCAAGTGATTAGATGGTGATGTTCATAATAAAGTAATTATTATTATTATTATTATTATTATTATTAATACTAGTTCAACTACCCTTCTACGAACGGAAGAATAATGATTAGAGAACTTAAGAATGAGAAATTGACTAAAAACAGTAAAAGAAACATACATAAGCAGCGCTCCCTTTTCAAGGAGATTTACGATTTGTTTTGTTACCAGGAAATGATAACAGAAAAAAAAAATTATTTTGTATTCCGGAATTACACGCACGCAAAAAAAGGTAAGAAAAGAACTTTATCTGTGGAACAAAAACGTAATAAGATAAAAAAAAATAACAAAGTCGGAAAAAAAATTGCCCCGGGTGAGGATCGAATTCACGACCTTCAGATTGCCCGTGTTAGCGTGATTATGAGACTGACGCGCTACCTACTGCGCTATCGAGGCTGCGGACAAATGGTGGACATGATGACACTTATAATTATAAGATGCAATTTTGAACTTTTAGTTGTTCTCCACTTGAGAATTTCTGTTGACCATACTTCAATCGCATTTTGTCTTTCTTATGTTATCAGTCTTTCTATGTTTATTCATGTACGACATAGGATGC
>JAOWAY010017808.1:0-15084 GCA_028565895.1 Goniobranchus geometricus
GTTTTAGGTTTTTATTTTTTGTTGTTGTTGTGGTTGCAAATAACACATATCATTCAGACATGAAGAAATGTATCATGAAAACCATTGAATTGTACCCTATATGTTCAGACTGCAGACCTGCCACCACAACATATCACCCTTACAACTAAAATGTTATGCAGGATGTACAGAAATCAGAAAGTTCTGTTGAGTCAGCTTATCAATCATTTGCAGCAGGCCCTGTTATTTAATTAATTAATTTTTTTTAAAGGGAAAAGACACTGGAGAGCGAGCGTTTGCCATAATCCCACGTGCATTTTTGTATGCACTTAATTTGTCGCAGTTATTGCTGAACACAGTATACCCATAAGCCCTTTCTGTGGGCAAACCGCTTTGAAGGCGCAAGCAAGTGGAAAACTTCTTTGCATGGGGCCCTTTCCATTGCGGCTTTACCAATATTGCGGAACCCATTTGCACGAGCTTGCAAAATGGCCTACAAAATTGCTCTTAAAATAGCCAAGCACTGCAGCTAGATGTGGCAAGTCAAGAAATTGACAATAGGTCTCTCTATCACTAATCATATCACATTTTGTGCCGCCATTCTAGTGAAAAAAAAAAGAGAGGGCCTAGCAATTCTCTGTGTCATGATTTCTCACAAAATACTTAACATAGTGCTTCCTCACGGGCAGCATCAAACAGCTATCTAGATGAGGTTCCACATTAAATCAATATCATGGGTGTATTAAATGCAATAAGATGGAAGAGTCATGGAGCCAAAGGTTATATATGTAAGCCTTAAAGTAAAATCTAGAGACCTCGATCTAGGCAACATATACTTCGATTTTGAAGCCGCAATGACGGTCAATATTGGGCTGTTTCATGTGAATTATGGTATTTCTGTATCATTATCATCGTAGATGACACTGTTGTAAACTTTTTTTGTTTCAATTTGAGTATTCAGATATGGTCACTGCCCACTAGAACTTAGCAAGTTACACAGTTTCTTGATACACATGTATCAATGAAGGACTAAAATTGTGTACTAAAATCAAGGTGTGAAGTTACTAAACAGTGTTTGTTTTCAATGTGTTTCAGTCTAGTGTGGGCCTTTTCTCAATACAGGAGTAATCGGCAACCTTATGTTTTGAAAGATACACTTCCCATGAGCACAGCTCCTGCTGTTCTAAAAATGAAACAAAGCACGACAACACAAAACAAGAATTGATTTTTGAGAAAATGCTCATCACGAACTGACTATTAATTTGCAAAAGCTTCTAGAGTGTCAATACCAATCTAATGCAGCATCATAATGAACATTATGCACAATCTGCATTTGTAACTTGGTCTAATTATGTGATACAGAAAATTTGTTTCAGGCACCTCTGATGGAAGGCATTCAGTGCTCTTATTTCTGAAATATGTAGTCATTTTTCACTATCAACAAAACTGAGAGTACCAGCAAGTTTAAAGAAGCCATTTTTGTCTTAAGGGACAACATGGGTCAAATCACTTGGGCGGAAATGTCTGAATGAGAAGTCTTATTTTGACCACACTGCATTTTTTGTTATTCAAGACGTATTTGGCTTTATTTTACCTGTATTGTACTAGAATTTTCATTTATTAGCGTTTTGCCATGGCAGGTGACTCGTTCATATTCAGAGCCTCTTTGTTTATTCTCATTATCAGGCATTACTGATTCGACACTTTAAGTTTACGATATAATGGATTTTAAAGAGTCGGCTAATTGACTTATAAGACTTTCCTTTGTCTTTTGACGTTCAAGGGAATTGTAGATTTCAAAATTTTTTAAAGCTGCAAACAGGGATATTTCTACTGTTACAATAAAAAAAAATAATTTTTCAGTCATAAAGTCATTTCCTGTCAGGGAAATTTTTGCAGTGTCTCACTGGCATCAAAAAATATTGTCAGTTTTAGTTAAAGTTATCACTTAAGGATATGGGTTACCCGGTTTGAGTCTGGTATATTGAATTATAACATTTATATCAATTTGTATACTTCTTTCTTTAAGATAGTGAGTTGAATTAGAACATTTATATCAATTTGAATACTTCAATCTTTAAGATGGTGAAGATAATCGAAGGAAAATCAAAGTTGAGATAAGACCACTCAGCCCCACAACAGCAACGCCCTCTGGTACCATAGAGGACATAAGAGCATCAGTGGAAGGTCTACGCTTGTCTCCAACTGCTGTAAGAAGTGATTTCAGTTTCATGTACCTAACACAAATTATATGGCAATTTCGCTAAACTGAAGACTTTGACTGCCTTGATATTGACTGAAAGCTATTAACAGTGATTGGCATAATGTCACCAGATGTTGAGTTCTTGGGAAAGTCACATTTTAATATTTTGTTCAAACTAGAAAATAAAGGACACCTAAAAATCGCAATATATCTATAATTGTTACGATGTCCAACTGTTTGTTTTAAATCGCATAGAGTGTATGAATATTCATCTAAGCACTCCTATGAAAACAGTTTAGAAGATTTGTATTCCATTGAAAGTTTTAAGCTTCGAGACAAGTTAATGTATATTGCCAATTTAATCAGTTATTAGAAAACGGCAATTTCATTAGTGTACTTAATCCATTCAGTTGGCAAGGAAAATGTACTGGTTCATAGGTCCTTGGTCTGAAAGGACAAATTTAAAAGCTTACTTTCATGTCATTTCATAATAGATGTTCCATTATATATAATATTATATATAATTACTTATTACCCTGTTGCCTTGCTCCTCCATGACTTGTGAGCTAAAGGCCGTCACAGATGTTCTCCAGTCATCTCTGTAGGTCTGTAGGTCGAGGTTTTTATTGCTTCGCCCCATGCCTTCCATCCTGCTTTGTTCCTCTTCTGCTCCACTGTTCTTGGCCATGTTGTTTTTGGTCCTCCACACTATTCAACTTAAGACTTTATTGCAGTCATTTCCTTTATTTTGTCTTAAAATCTGACGAATCAGTTTCACTTTTCAGTACTTTACCACTTCTCTCAGTGGTTTTATTTTGTTGTTTCCATTACTTCCCTTTTAATTATTATAAATTGCCATGTTATTTTCAGTACTCTTCTCAGACATTTGTCGTTAAATGTATGAATGTCTTTCTTTTCCCTTTGTTTAGTTTTTAGTTTCGCAACTGTATACTATGACAGGTATTGCTGGGTTTTATGTTGTCTGATTTTAGTTTTTCTTTTGATTTTGTCAAAATTTGGTTGATATATAATTGAGAAAAAATAGACAGGCATGTTAATCTCATTAACATTTTTCAGACTGGCAGACGTTTTGCAAAATCTCCTGACCCAGACCCAAAAATCCAGATTCTAGATATTTAGCCTGTCTGTCTCTCAGGCTCTTTCTCTCTTATCCATCCAATCTCGTATCTAGATTGTTTTCAGTATGGCTTATCTGACCCCAAGTATGATGGTGGAAACAAAATTAGATCTAGATCAGTTGTCATTGAATCATTTGATCTGTAATCTTAACACAAGCATTGAATCAAGATTTAATTGTCTAACCTGGCTTTGTCTTTATTAGATTATTTCTGCCAAATTTACATCAGCTTAGTATAACTGTATTTTTAAGATCAGTTTTGAAATAAATTGCAAATCCTAATTAAATTTATTTTTGATTTGTTGCCATTCATTTGAATTCAATGTGCCATCTATATATCTTATATGTTTGGTTGTTTATCAGTTGTTTATTCTGTATTTTGCGGGTTCTCTCAAATATTGCAGGAAACTGCTTCTGAAATTGTACGAATCAAGACTTCTTGCCAATATGTCTTTTTATAGGACAATTGTTCACATGACTCACCTGATTGCAGAACAGATCTTTGGCACTCTCTCTATTCTGCCTACCCTGGTGGGTGACGATGTTACACCCTTGACCATATTTCAAAACACACTTCCTTTTTCCTGCTAGTCTCCCTGTCTCCACTGTTGTCATTCTTGCATCTGTCATTCCCTCCAAAATTGCTTTTCAAGGTCCTCTTTGTCTTTTTATATGTCTAAAGTATTTCAGTTGATGGTGTTTTACACCTTTTTCCAACCAGTTTTTTTTTTTTTAATATTTAGTTCGGTTTTTTTTTATACTTAAGTCTATTCTTTTTGACTGCTTGGTCCTGTGCCCTTGTACATATTGTTGAGATGATTTCAATGATTGCCTTATCCCTCCCCTTTTTTCAGAGAAAAAGAAGCCAAACTCCTGTTGATAAAAAGATGATGAAGCGATCTCAGTCTGAGTCAGATACACTTGAGTGAGTTTGATTTTTATTTGCTTACATGAAGGACCCATTTTTTTTTGAATAACCATTGTAATCATTTCTTTGAATTTGTTGTCTCCTGTGAGATTACAATTGAGTGCTGTAACTCACTTGTAGAGTGTTAGCCTGTGGCTTGAAGACTGCAGGTTTGATTTTCTCTACGGACTCATGCATTTTTTCATAAGCAAGAAAATATACCCCTGTTGCTTCCCTTGACCAAGATGAAAATGGTCATAGCTTTTGCTGGAAAAGTACTCTGCTGGAGACTAGAATCCTAATCAAAGACTGATGGATAAAGTCTGCTGCTCTCAGTGTCATGCTATTTCAGTTTGAAAAGGACCACTTTTTGAGCTGTCAATGTAATTGACCAAGAGCCCTTTAACTGGATTGTGTGAGGACAAAATTTTATTGCCAATAAGGCTGAAAAGCTGTTGCCTGGGCAAAACCCAAGTCCTACCATCCTTTCTCCTTTCCATTTCTTCTTTCTTAATTCTTCCTGCATTAAGCATAAACCTTTACCATAAACCTACGCAGTGCCTATAAAATGGTGAACTGGTGTCGTGACCTTGAAACAGACAGGATAGCGGAAACACGAAAGACATTAATATTTAAATCAAGATCTACAAGGGTCCTAGACCCAGATTTTTAGATGATGATCCAAATCAAATTCACATCATCCGGTCATCTAGAGGCAGATTGGTTCCTTTTGTGTTTATCTTTCTTTTGTTAATAAGCAGAATTGAGCATGACTGCTATGGACCTTCTTGATTTAGGTCAAATTTAGAGCGGAATCCTCATCTTTTCGCCTCACTCTCAGTAGACTAGATCAGTGGCACCCAATCCCCATCCCCTGGTTGCAGGCCAGTCCTGGTCCATCTGTCACTTGGTATCATGCCGAACACACAATAATGCGGGTGTCATTGTCTCCTTTTACACCCAGATGGAAAACAGAGCAATGAGCTCAAATTTCTCTTTGATTAAGCATTTTAGTGAGTTACAATGGTATAACACTTTACGCTTATTTTTTGGAGTAACTGTTTCAGATTTTGAAGAGATGTTGAAATGCAAGTGTATTAAAATTATGACATCAAAGCAATATAAAATAAAAGCATCAAAATTCCCTGGACTCAGAGGGCTGCATTAAAAATCATCAAACATTGACTAGTCTGCAGCAATGAAAAGGTTGGGAACCACTGGGCTTGATAATGGCCTTTTAGTGTCTAGTGATGTAAGTGATGTGTAGAACTACTTTGGCCTAGATGTGTGCTGATAACGGATTTTAGGGGGTTTCAGACCTCTAGGAACTGATAAATTCAAATAATATGTTCAAAGAGTCAATGTACGTTCAAATCACTCACTTCTCTTTTTTTTCCTCTCAATGTCTCATTTCAGTAAACCTGGTCAAAATTTGTTAAATCTTGACTTTCTTGGATCCACGTCTACTGCGTCAACTCCTACTGGTGCCAACTATAACATAGAGCTTCCCTCTCCCCTCTCTCCTCAAACTGAGATTAATTGGAATAGTGCTCAAAGTAGTGCAGCTACTACACCATCATCAAGTAAATGAAGGGTCATTTCATAAAATTTGATTATTAGTTTAGTTGGTATGTCCCTATCATTTGATTGAGCTTTTCTTTTTTTTTGATGCTCAGTATTTTTGTCCTTATGGTCCTATAAAATTATTTGTAGAAAAATATTGATGAGATACAAGATTACATGTTGAGGGTTTAAATGCTTGCTTATTCTTCTTTCATATTGACCTTTTCTTTAAATTTCATATCAATATTCTTCGTCTTGCAAGGAATGCATTCCACAGTTTTGAAATACATATGTGTGAGATGAGTGTTGAAGGGAAGGGAAGAGGAATGGTAGAGTTTTGATGAAGGAATTGTTATAATAAGATCCTACATTAATTATCTATAATGATAAATTTTCCATTGACATTTGCTTCAGATGTTGGAGACCTTTTAAGCCAAAGTAATGGCACACCACCACATACTGTAGGCAGCAGTTTTATGGGATCTGCCACAACAACACCACCTAGCCAGTCTAGTCAAATCACATCCCCTCCAAACGCATTCCCCCCTCCAGTACCAAGACCTCCATCAAGAAATCGAGGCACAGCGGTATGTTTCCAACTTCTAAGAACCTAATATTATTATTATTCCTATTGATGAGGAAATGGCATCAACAATCGTATTCAGGTGTAGACACTAAGGCGTTTTGTTTACCTGTCCAATCCTGCACACTGGCAGACTTTGCACCTCCACCGACCTTACCTACACTTGCCGAAACTGAAAAAGCCACACCCCATAGTTACTTTATTAAACAAACAACATTTTTCAGAGTCATTTTGTCTGTCTTCTGTGCCAACAGATTCAACGATTTTGTTGAAAGTTATTGGTTACAAAAGCAGACAATTCTAATTGTGATGCACCAGAACTTAGAACCATTTTGAAGTTATATTATTCCAAAACGAAAGCTGCTATCATATTTTTCTTCGTTTTTATAAAGAACTTCAGTTGTTTTATTGAAATAATACAAATTTGTGCGAATATAATATTTTTTAATTTTATTTGATAAAACTTGTATTTTTAAAAAATTTTCATAGCGTTTTTATACAGGCAGTAGAATGCTAGGTTAATGACTGCAAATTGATCTTGCCTAGGTGACCTGGTCAGGGATGTCACTGAGCCAACTGAAAGATAGTAGTTTGTACGCAGTGTAATAATGATAATGATCTGTTATATTATTGATTAAATACAAAACAAGTGCTGCCACATCAATAAAGGCTTTTAAACCGCTGAATCTTTAGAGCTAACATTTGCTGTGCTAAATAGTAACTATTTCCCCCAAGTAATACAGGAATTTCATTTTACTGCTGTATTTTACTTGATACAACCCCATCTAGATCTTTTCGACAGGCGAATCTTGAGTACATCTTTGTTAGTATCGAAAAGACCTCTTTCAGATCGCTATCTAGATCAGATCGAGATCCAGGCCTAGCATCATAATCTAGATAAAACCTCGTCTGAAATGTATAGATCTTAAACATTACATGTTAGATCAGCACTACTTGACAAGATAAGTAAAATTTCCTATTGCTCAGGCAGCACGGGTTATTTTTATTAATATGGCACCTTAAAAAAGATGTGATTTATCAGTTACATTGCTTATCATGTTGATTTTTCCCATTTCCATTGTTCATGCTCCTTCTGCTCTCATTAATTTCTGTGAATTAATTAATCTTTTATGATTTCTGTCTTCTTTCAGACTAAAATCAATGGTCCAATACCCATGAGTCGCTCTGATAGCAATGGCAGTATGACATTCAATACCACATCAATGCCTATTGGGTCTTCAAGGGGCCCTAGTCCCCTCACCATTGGCATGTCTGACTCAGTGCCTCTAGCTGTGGCCTTTACAGAGACGGTGAATGCTTATTTCAAGGGACACGATGCCACCAAGTGAGTTGAGTGATTATGCAATAAACCATGCCTTTCAAGTAATCAAGTCTATCATGAGATTTCACAAGCAACTGCTAATATTGGGTGAACAAGTGGAGAAAGGAGTCAAAATAGAAGGGAATGGAGTTTAAAATATATACATGTGCAAGAAGAGATTTGGCTGTTAAGATTTATGTGCAGTCAATGAATTTTTTTTACCTTTTCTCAGATGTGTAGTTCGTATTCTTGGGAATGTGATGATGTCATTCCCTGCTGGTGTTGTTAAGGTGTTCACTGAAAATCCATCGCCTGCCCTTCTCTCCTTTCACCTGAAGAGTATAAGCAAGCTGGATGATGTTATATCAAATTCATCAATTTTATCCAGGTAAGTAGAATAAAGATAAATGCTGTGTAGATTTTTCAAAATCGTATTTTCATTTATCTGAAATGTCGCGTAGGCTTTTTTGGTTTTCAAAAAAACAATTTAATAAATGACAATGTCTATTGTCATCACATTTAAAAATGAAGGACAAATTTTCATAAAAATTTTCCTTTGATGTTATTTATTTGTTGGGACAAATATGCTTGGAAAAAAATTGATCTTTCCCTTTATTTGGTTGTTAAATAAGCAATTCAACTCAAAAGTCTCCACTGCCCTCTCTATTTTCTTCATCAGGGTGGAATCCCAGTGCTCTGCAGATGTTTTAACGTTTGAATTCAATATGGCCAACCTAGTAGATCATTTGAAGAGTCAAGGAGAGCAGAACAAGGCAGCTTCCTACTTCAATATTGATATTCTTAAATATCAGGTGGGTTATGTTTTCTTAAATATACACTATATCTAGTGGGCATTAGATATAGTGTATATGTGGGAGTGAGGTTTGGGATAGGTTATTACATATTGTGTGTATGAGTGATGCAGGTATCAGCGATTGTATTGTATTTATGAAGATGAAAGTAAAAGAGATTGTGCTGTATAAAAGTGAGTGAGGGTGGTAGACATTTTTTGTGTACTAATGAGTGGGTGAGGATAAAAGAGATTGCATATATAATATGTCAGTGAGAAAGTTACAGTAGGCCTACCAGAAGTGGTAGGTGTATGAGCAAATGAGACATGAGAAAAATAGGATTTTTATCCAGACTTTTTATGTAATTAGATGTGTTTGTCTATGTTGAGTGATCTTTCTTGTTTCCAATGGCATTTGCTGATGAATGTATCAAAGGTAGGATAGTGGTTTTATGTTGTCATTCTGTAATTCTTTAATTGTAACCTTGCACTGGGGCGATGCCGAGTGGGCGTTTTTTTAGGGTTTGAAAAAAGTGTTGGGAGGTCTGGAATAGGTCTGGAATTTTTTTATTTAGACTTGGCTGGGAACACTGAAAATTGCATCAAATCAAATTTCCCTAGCAATTCGAACTCATATTGCCTCCAAAACACACTCCTCATTTAGGTGCCTAAATAAACTCCACAAAAAAAACCACCCATAACGCAATGGATAATGCACTTCCGCTTAATGTATTCTCTTAACTTGACCGCCGATTTGTCTCCATGCAAAATTGCATAAAAAATCTGGAAACTCACTCCTGTCCATTTAAAAGAGCTCCCCAAATAAAAATACGCCTGCAATTTGTGGTGCAGAATATTGCTCAATTCCGCTGCTTTGCAAAGATTCAGTAAATATTTGACCTTTGTATGGGATCGAAAAATTTCACAAAATTTGGTATGCAACTCCATGATCAAAGGTCTCAGATGAATATCCATTCTGCAAGAGAAAAGTCTACATGAAAAACTTTGACAGCCACCTAATGAGAGGTCACAATGATACAGTTGGTACTGCATTGGGCTCACAACCTAATAGTCATGGGTTCGATTCTCAGTTAGAGGATTATGATATAACCTTTGGGCAAGGTTATTAGCATTTATAGCCTTCGTTTCACAGCGCTGCTCTTAAGGCTGGCACTCTGTTTTCCGTTATGCCCATAAATAAGAATGGACCTTCCTTTACTCTTTCTTCTCTGTGTTGTTTCATTCTCATGCACTATTTATTTATCAGGTGAAATCAAAGCCAGGAGTCGAGAGCACACCTTTACCATTAGTGGTCTATTGGAAAAACGATAACAATGTGATTGACTATCGGCTTGACTACAGATATAATCCGTCAGCTATGTCCACGCCTGTCACCATAAAAAATGTCAATGTTGCACTGCCTCTTGAGGGAGAAGTCTTAAAGATGCAGAGCATACCAAATGGCAACAGGTATTTGCAAGAAAACTTGTCATTGATGTCATAAAGAGATGAATTGTTTTGTGGGATTTTTTTGTTTTGTTGCTGTTGTTAGCAGTTTTTGTTGTTGAGTTTGTTTTTTTGATATACAAATGTTCAACTATGAAGCTACTACTTATTTTGCTGTTGAAATTTTCTTTCTCTTGTAGGATTTCTTCTTCAACATTAGATCTGTAATTGCCGCGAAGAAACATGAATTCCACACCCTGAAAGCCTTTTTTAAAGATGTTAGATAAATATAATATCATTATATGCAACATTGAGGGGAAAAAAACCTAAATAAAC
Source organism: Goniobranchus geometricus (assembly GCA_028565895.1). Classification (NCBI taxonomy): domain Eukaryota; kingdom Metazoa; phylum Mollusca; class Gastropoda; order Nudibranchia; family Chromodorididae; genus Goniobranchus; species Goniobranchus geometricus. The sequence goes on from JAOWAY010017808.1 coordinate 10,267, forward strand.
ATAAGATCATGGATAGAAAAGAAATCAAATTCAGTAGTTATGGAAATGAAAATCCTTGAAAGATTCTTCATTCAAATAATTGGAAACAGATAGTGTGGAGTCCACTTAAGATAACCTCACTTTTAAGATAAAATTTCATTCAAGATAAACCAGGTCAAGATTTTTCACTTATATACTTCTATGAATCAAATTCCAGGTCAGATAAAAGTAAATTGCTCACTGTCGCTTATAGTAAATTTTTACTTGTCATCATGGCCTTTGGGTTGGTGGGTTTTGCTCGCCAGTTGGCCTTTACTCACTGGGATTCTCCCTCATCACCTATCCCTTGTCCCGTCTCCTCTTCCTCTGGAAAGTGAAGGCCAGAAACCCTCTGTTTGGATCTAGGTCACAGGACTTGAACCAATCCCTCATTTGAATTAAGTGGGTGTTTCCATTGGAAATGATTAAGATGAATCTCGCTTAAGATGAACTCCTTCATCAGTTCGCAGGAATATTCTTAAGGGAATTCCACTGAAAGTGGTGGAAGGTGGGCAGAAAATAAAGATGTTGCCATACTGATGAAGCAAAGAACGGCTTCCTTATGAACAACTCATTGACATACCATCATTGTCAATGTCTGCTTTAAGTCTAATGACATTTCATTCCTAAGAAGGACTGGAAAGGAATGGCATACCATCATTGTCAGTGTCTGCTTTAAATCTAAGGACATTCATTCATTCATGAGGAAGAATGAAAAAGAATGGCATGCCATCATTGCCATTGTCTGCTTTCAATCTAAAGACAGTTCATTCATGACGCGGACTAAAAGAGAATAGCATACAGTCATTGTCATCGTCTGCTTTAAATCTAAGGATATTCATTTATGAGGAGAAATGAAAAGGAATGACATGCCATTATTGCCAATGTCTGCTTTAAATCTTAAGACAAATCTGCATGCATTGACACAGTTTGTGCAATGCAAATATGCATCCCATGTCTTGTCCTTGTTCAAAGTTTATTTTACAGTACTTTGTAGAGGGTTTATGATAACTTACAAATTGTTTCTAGTTGTCATAGACCATTGTTTTACTTTTCATATGTGCTTGATCCTCTTGTTTTTCAGGGATTCAAACAGTGGTCGAGTTGCATGGAAACTAAATGACATCTCAGAAGTCAGTGAACAAGAGGCCCAAGGCTGTATTCGTGCCAAATTTGACATGAAATCTGGTCCTTCAAAATCAAGCACAACAGCCCTGCAATTCACTGCTGAAGGAGCAACTCTTTCTGGTGCTGACTTTGAGTTAGCAGGCCCTGGTTATAGGATATCTTTATTAAAGAAAAGATTTTCCACTGGTAAGTACTTTTGTGGAAACATTTACTTAGAGTAATGGTGATGTTACTGAAATGCTTTTGTTGAGCTGTAAGCCCTTAAATAATACTTTTTCTCTAAGTTCAAAGAAAAATTACAGAAATGTTAAAATTTAGTTTTTACAGCATTTTGATATTGTTTATACCTTTATATATAAACGTAAAAGCAAAATTGTGGCCAAAATATGAATTTATGGGCTTTGGTTCATTGCATGAAATTCAGAGTAGCTTTACTCTGAGAAAAGAGAAGAATGAGTTAGCCAACCACACCCCTATTCACTCTGCCAAATGGCATGGGAATATTTTGACGTTTGAGCTGCCTTTCTCCTGAAGAATTCATGTAAATTGCATTGTGTTCAAAAAACTGTTGCCTACAGATAAGAATTGTCAGTTATTAAGAGTATCAAGAAGAGATACATCTAAGAGAAAATAGTAAAAAATCTGTATGAACATTATTCATGGAAAAACTAAAGGAGAATGACTCCTTCATAACCTTTTTATTACATAGAATATTTCACATTGGTAGAAAGTAAAACTTTTATCATTTGAATGCATGAACATATGATGGCAGATTTCTGTTGTGCCATTGCTTCAATTGATTTATTTTTCAGCTCAATTGTTGAGGAGACATTTTGCTTAGGATAAGTTGAAATGCTTTCTTGTATTAAATCGATCAAGTTTGTTACTTTTGCATACTATTGAAATGCTGTCCGAAAAAAAAAGTAAAGCAAAGAGTTTTACGATAACCTCCAAAATAAATGTCAAAATATTACAGATGCAGTAAGGAAATATGAATTTGTGCTCTTCTCTAAGTCATTTTTAAAATGCTGTTAACATTGAATGGGTTGATTTTCACGTAGGTTGAATTTTTTATTCCTCCCATATCAAATGACGTGTAAGATAATGTAAATAGTAGAAAACCCATCAGTTTAGTTGACATTTGAATTGCAAATATCCCTTATTCCAAAACCAATACGTGTGATAAGCAAATAGTTGTGTCACATGGAAATTGTCTCACCCAGCATCAACTTTAGTTTGAATTGTCAGTTTAATACTGAAAGCATCTTCGTGCATGTTTCTGTAGCACTTAAATGACATATATTATAAGTTTGTGAGTACAGTAGATAGTTGTTATAATCAAGGGTATAAAGTCAGTGAGCCATGAATTAGAACTTCATTTGTAACTTGCCAGATTTATTCCCATAATGAGTCAGAGGAAATTAAATGTGAAATTGAATCTATGGAAGAACAGTGCAAAAGGTATTTCAAAGAGGACAAATAAAAATTAAAAGTTTTCAGGTCTCAGCTATGTGACTTATTTCTGGCAATGAAATCATTGTAGAATAAAGAACATATTGCAGCATACTTTAATATTGGAATACACACATTTATGACTGAAATATTTTGGATCAAGCGTTAAAAATCGTTAGGTATTTGAAATCAAGTCTGAAAACTTGTTATGGTTAATTTTTGTTAAATTTCATATTTTGCTCTTTGATTGTTATTGATGTTTTCTTTCTCATTTTTCTTTTGCAGGAAAGTACTTTGTGGATCCAGAGGCAAATTTGAATTATGTATGAAACAAACTTTTTTGTGTGAAAAAAACACCAATTTCTTTTAACTCTCTTTGAATCAAAACTAGGGAATATTTTACCCGTAATATTCATTAATATGTGATGAAAATAGAATGAGAAATCTTATTTAAAAAAAAAAAAAAAAAAAAAGCAAAAGAAAAGAGAGGGAGAAAAAAACAAAAGAGATTTTAACTGTTTAGTCCAATCATTCCGTCATTCCATATCTTTCTTTGACCCATCGTTTAAAAAGTATGCCTTACATCTCTTACAAATATTTAAGTCTTTATGTGTTTGAAATTTGAAATCCTCGCAATTGCATGTTTATGTTTCACGTCACTTCATTTACTTAATGAGGTAAAATTGATTGTGAAAAATTATGTAAACCTGAGGTCATATAGTTTCTCCTTAATGGAGAAAAGGACATCATAGGTTTCTCCTATATGTGATAGTTTTTTGGTGCTTTTTTTTTATGTTCTTTTTTTCTTCAAGTTTTCATAATCTTATATTCCTGTTATGACTGCAGAAGAAGTAATTTGACCTAAAATATTAAGGAATGCTTACATCTTCAGTGTTTTCGTATAAAGATGGCAAAAAAAGAAATAAAAAAAATCCAACAATAATAATTAAAATGCAGTTAGCTAAAGCTGATACTGTTTTTCTACAAAAAAGAATTTCAAGGGGAAGGGCTCATTCAAAAAACTGTCAATGAAATTAAAACTCAAATATAATGAGAGAAATGAACAAGACTATCTGAGTAAGGTTTTGATTGTATCATGTTTTGTTAACATGAGGGTAGCCAAGGAGGTGTTAGATCAATCCAATTTATACTGTTACTGCCTGTATTCACATGTTTTGACTGCATTATCTATGTTATCCTATGTCACTGAAAGCTTCCTCTTATAAGTGTACTATTTTATTCTATTTCCCTTTAATTCTCTTTAACACCTCAATTTTTCCCTTGTCAATGGCACCATGGTGAAGCAGCTAATGTTAAATTATAAAGAAAGCCTGCTGGGAACGACTGCGCTTACAAATCTGACATCTCTCATAGTTACATCGTAGACTATGCTATTTGTAATGAGACATGCATCTTCACCTGTATCTCTCTGCTTACCAATAGGCACCATGCGTATGGAGCTGAGCATGACCTACTTACAAACTTCACCAGTAAAAAAGCAATAGTAGGCCTTGTCACCTATCAGTTGTTGTATTCTAGTGTTTTAGAATAGGGCCAGAAACAGATCACATTGGCCTTATGGAGGTTTAAAGTGTCAAAACCTAGAAAAAGGTAGTTGCTGTAGAAGTCGTTTGATTTCCTACAATGAAAACTTACAAATATTAATTGTTCTCTTTGATATGAATAAGACAGACTGATGACAGAGAAAAAGAACACTTGGGCTAAGCATTTCATGCAGTACAATTTACAAAGATAGAATAAGAGCGAGTTGTAAAGATCTACATTTTACACATGCAGGTCAGTTCAGCACTAATGATAAAAGCCTTCTATTAGATTCAGATCTAACAAGAATACTGAAACAACTATTTTGAGTCCAGTCAAATGTGGCAGCAACTGCATTAATTTTCCAGTTAAGAATAGTATATTTTGTTATGGAAGTGGCAAAAGATGAATTGCCTGAATATTATACAGTCAAATCTCACATTACCCTAAGCACTTAGTGATATGAAACCATAAAGTATTGGTAAAACTTGTTTTAAAACATTATACGGTCATTGTGTCTAGGACCTTCATAAAAACTTACAAACACACACACATCCAGAAAAAAAGAAGAGAGAGGACAGCATAATTCTTCTTCTTCTTCTTCTTCTTCTTCTTCTTCTTCTTCTTCTTCTTCTTCTTCTTCCTCTTCTCTTTTTCCTTCTCCTCCTCCTCCCCCCC
>JAOWAY010017809.1:0-12452 GCA_028565895.1 Goniobranchus geometricus
GTTCATGTCGAAACGTAATTGCGTGTCATGATAGTTTAAATGAAAATGAATTGCATGATAGAGGAAATATTACATTCATGGCTAAATGTCAAAGAATGGTACGATGGATGGGATATGAAGTTGGAACGAAGTGTAGCTGAAATGGTTGCAACTTAATATTATAACAGATGAAACATGGAATAGAAGTTTAAATCCTTTAGTTAAATGGTCTGAGAGATGACACATAAAGTGAATTGCTTGACTAAGACAGAAATTAGGACATGAAGTTGTAGATTTTATGTGACCAGAATGAGTGTCTATCTTCTACCCTATAAACAGCAACGGGCTTATACGTTTAAAGACTTACAGGGACCATCACAGAGGAGCTGAGGGACATTCATTCCCGTCAAATAAAGTCAATAACGTCATGACCCAATTTCTGACATGCGTATAGAGACTTATAATAATAAGATGGACACTTCTATAGCGCTCCCTTTACCCAGAAGTGCAACGGGCGCTTTACAATAAAACATTTACAAGCATGATAATATTTATACACCCCGTAATTAAAATTGATAAACAATAGACATTATAATGTTAAACTTTAACCAATTCCATTTAAATACGTAATATAATATACAACAACATCTAAACATTAAAAGGCTCATATCAATTATCAATAAAAAAAAAAAATAATAAAATTAAGATAAAAGATATTAGAAAACCTTTCTAAACAGTTTAGTTTTTAAATCGTTCTTCAAATTATCATAAGACAAGCTCGATCTTGTTTCAACAGAAATGCTGTTCCATAAAAAGGGGCGCTAAAGCTGAAGGACTTAAAACTGAATTTTGAAAAAGTTTTCTGTTTAAGACAGCTGAAATATGGACCTGATATTTTGTTTACTTTTGTTTTGAGATTTTTTTTTTAAGGCGGCGTGCTGAAAGATGAAATATGAATTTGATGTGTTTTGATTATGTGTTTTGTTAGGGGTTTGGGTCTTTGTTTTGTTTTATTTGTTCGGGGAGAGGTGTTTGTTTCTTAGTTGATTTGTTATTTTTTCTGATACATCCATTGAAAAATGAAACATTGAAATGATGGGCAAAATTGGTGTACTTAAATGTTATGAGAGATGTAATATGGACTGCAAAATGTAACGGAAATATTTAATGGATTAGACATGAACCTGATGGCTAAATGCAGTCGAGCTATATGAGGTGGATGGCAAAATGTTACTCAATTGTACGGTAGATGAAACTTCAACTTAAATGGGAATTGTTGCTGAAAGGAATAATAGATGAAATATGAAGTTGAATGCAAAATGTATCAGAATTATGTGGTTTGTGAAAAAAGAGACTAGTGGCAAAATGTAGTTGAATTGTATGATACATGGAATGTAAAGTTTAAGATGTAACTGAATGGCATGGTAAATAAAACATGGGGTTCATGGCACTATGTAACTGAATGGCATGGTAAATAAAACATGGGGTTCATGGCACTATGTAAATGAATGGCATGGTAAATAAAACATGGGGTTCATGGCACTAGGTAACTGAATGATATGGCAGATAAAACATGGGGTTGATGGCACTATGTATCTGAATGGTGTGGCAGATAAAACATGGGCTTGATGGCACTATGTAACTGAATGATATGACAGATAAAACATGGGCTTGATGGCACTATGTAACTGAATGATATGGCAGATAAAACATGGGCTCGATGGCACCATGTAACTGAATGGTGTGGCTGAGGAAGCAAAATGTTGATTGCATTATATAACTGACTGGTATCGCAGAGGAAACATAAAGCTGATGACATTATTTAACTCAATGGTTTGGCAAATAAAACGTGGGGTCTATGACACTAAATAACTGAATGGTATGGCAGAGGAAACAAAACGTTAATGGCACTATGTTACTGAATGATACAGCAGAGGACATATAAAGTTGATGGCATTATGTGCTTGAAAGGTATGGCAAAGGAAACATAAAAGTTGATGACATTATGCAACTAATGGTATGGCAGGTGAAACATGAAATTGATGGTATTATGTAACTGAATAGGCACGGCAGAGGAAACATAAACTTGATGACATTATGCATCTGAATGGTATGGAAGTTGAAACATAAAAGCTGATGGCAACATGTAACTGAATGGCATGGCAGATAGAACACGGGTTTGATGGCTCTGTGTAACTGAAAGGTATGGCAGAGGAAACATAAAGTTCATGGCAATATGTAACTGAGTGGCATGGCAGAGGAAACAAAAAGCTGATGGCAACGTATAACTGAATGATATGGCAGGTGAAACATAAAGTTGATGGAATTTTGTAACTGAATGGTATGGCAGGTGAAACATAAAAGCTGATGGCAACGTATAACTGAATGGTATGGCAGGTGAAAAATAAAGTTGATGGAATTTTGTAACTGAATGGTATGGCAGGTGAAACATAAAGTTGATGGAATTTTGTAACTGAGTGGTATGGCAGGTGAAACATAAAAGCTGATGGCAACATGTCACTGAATGTCATGGCAGCTAGAACATGGGTTTGATGGCTTTATGTAACAGAATGGTATGACAGAGGAAACATTAAGTTGATGGCAACATGTAACAGAATGGTATGACAGAAGAAACATAAAGTTGATGGCACTATGTAACTGAATGGTATGGCAGGGGAAACATGAAGTTGATGGCACTATGTAACTGAAAGGTATGGCAGGGGAAACATGAAGTTGATGGCAACATGTAACAGAATGGTATGACAGAGGAAACATAAAGTTCATGGCAACATGTAACAGAATGGTATGACAGAAGAAACATAAAGTTGATGGCACTATGTAACTGTATGGTATGGCAGGGGAAACATGAAGTTGATGGCAACATGTAACTGTGTGGTATTGCAGAGGAAACATAAAGTTGGTGGCACTGTGTAACTGAATTGTATGGCAGAGGAAACATAAAGTTGATGGCAACATGTAAGTGAATGGTATGGTAGAGGAAACATAAAGTTGATGGCAACATGCAACTGAATGGTATGGAAGCTGAAAACTCAAGTGTATGCAAAATGTCAATGAAGGCTATGACAAATGAAAGATGAAGTTGATGGGAAAACCTACCTGAATGGTGTGGCAGATGAAACATGAAGTTGATGACAACATGTGACAATGGTGTGGCAAATGAAACATAATAATATGATGTTGGTGGCAAAATGTAACGATGGCATGGCAAATGAAACACGAAGCTGATGGCAAAATGTATCAATGGTATGGCAAATGAAACATATGAAGCTGGTGGCAAAATGTATCAATGGTATGACAAATGAAACATATGAAGCTGATGGCAAAATGTATCAATGGTATGGCAAATGAAACATATGAAGCTGGTGGCAAAATGTAACTCAATGGAGAGGCAGATGAAAGATGAAGTTGATGGCAAAATGTAACTGAAAGGTGAGACAGATGAAACACAATGTTCATGGCAAAATGTTACTGAAAGGTGAGACAGATGAAACAGAAACTTGATGGCAAAAGGTAACTGAAAGGTGAGACAGATGAAACAGAAAGTTGATGGCAAAATTTAACTAAATAGTATGGCAGATGAAATGTGGAATTGAAAGCAAAATGTAACTAAGTTTTATGATAGATTAAATCTGAAGTTAATGGCAAAACATAATTTAATGTTATAATAGATGAAAGCTTAAGTTCATGACATATTGCTGAATGTTATGATAAAGGAAACATGGTATGGAAGCAAAATGGTACGATCGATGAAACGTGAATTTTATTCCTGAATGTAACTAAATGGTGTGATAGATGAAATGTGAATTTTATTGCTGAATGTAGCTGAATGGTAAGATAGATGAAATGTGAATTGTATTGCTGAATGTAGCTGAATAGTATGCTAGATAAAATGTCAATTTTATTGCTAAGTGTGGCTGAATGGTATGCTAGATAAAATGTGAAATTTATCGCTAAATGTGGCTGAATGGTATGATAGATAATTTAAATATGGTGTTGTTGGTTGGATTTACTCTAATGGTGTGATAGATGTAGGAAATATAACTATGACAAATGACGTACGGAAAACCTAGGTATTGAATAGGGAGCTTCAATTGATAGTGTAAAGGAAAAGGGTAGATTACGGCATTGATAAAACCCATGTGGTTTTACATGGCGAAACACCTCTGTAGGAAATCATGAACTCCGGTATTCATGGGGGACTAAACTGATGGCGCATAGAACTTCCTAGACCGTCGCTGCCTAAATAACAGCTGGTAGCGTGTTCTCTATGCCTCCAATGTTCATTTTGTTGGCTTTGATATCAGATAATAGACCTGTCATCATTTCGTTTGATGTTAAAGCTGTGTAGGAATGATTTGAAAGAAAATACAAGTGTCTTCTCTAACGACACCGTCGTGTTTCTTCAAAGGGACAAGAGTAAAAGAAATTAAGATTTCATCAGCACCTATGATACCATGGAAAGGGACCAGAAGAACAAAAATTAAAGTTTCATCACTACCTGTGATGATCATAGAAAGGTAACAGATTGACAAAAATAGAGGTTTAATCACTACCTGTGATATTAATGGAAAGGGACTGTAACGTCTTAAGGCACGAAAACAATGTACAAGTATTATGAAGCCTGTAGGCTAATGAGTGTATGTGTCTACTCTTTGTTGTGAACTATTTTGTGAACGGCGTGACCTTATTTCAAGCGAAACATGTGGGGTTTTTCCCTATCGACTAGTATATTCTAGAAGTATAGCGTCATTCTTTTAACCCTTCTATTTTGTCGAATAGGTGATATATTTCTACAATGTTCCTATTCTGGTATATTCTTGTATATTCTAGAAGATTCCCTTTCTTTGTAGAATAATTAAGATGTTTCTAGAATGTTCCCATACTAGAGTATTCTTTGAAAGTACTATAAATGAGTGGTGCGAAAGTGAACGGAGCAGACCATTGAGAACTTCGTTGAACGTGTTTTATCGAGAATTAGTGTTGACAGAAAGTATAGGCTTTAACTTTATTGATTCTCATTAGATTGTTAAAACTTTAAATCGCGTTTTCTTGCTATTTATTCACCCGTGGATGTACCACTCACAGTAAATTTAGGACATTGAGAAGTCATTGTCAACTACAATGTTAGACACTAGTGAACACAAAACATTTATTGCTACATTAAAATTGATATACCAATATCATGAATTGTGAAGCGAGAAATAGATGACAGTCAATTGTCGTTTATCAATTATTTGAAGGATGAGCACAGAGACGATTGCATTCAACTGCTTTGAACTTGAAAGACTGTGAAAGTACCAAAGCAGAGACCATTTTCATACAGGGAAATCCACTGAGGGAGCAACAAACATTTGTAAGGGGAGACAACCACAAATAAGAAAAGATTGTCAAGGACATCATCCTGTTTCATGGCAATGTGCAAATGAACACAGAATGATGTGCTGTCGGTAACTCTCTATCGCTATTTTGCGTTAAGAATATTGTGGGATTGCCTTTGTGCTTACAAATTTTAATGAATCACAAGCCATCGATTTTATGACCTCAGATAGACCTGGAAAAATAGGTGATTATATTTGATATGAAAAAGAAACCATAAGGGGTGTGTGTCTATAGGGTCTGGGTAGTTTTTGTAGTATTGATAATTATTCCAGATGCTTGTAGAGCTTAATGAATTGAGTTGGATTTTCTCACTTCACTATATTTCAGGAAAACTATAGTTTCAATTGAAATATTTCATTTGTAAGGGGCATAAATGGTTTCATGTTTTTGTGTAGCCTTCGAGCCCGGGTTGAAAAAAGGGGTTGAAAATGGGTTTGGTTGAAAGTAAGAGAAAGGGTCAGGATTTTGAAGGAGAGTTGAAGATGGAAGTTAGTTAGTTAGTTACTTTGTGGGTTTAACGTCACTTATCAACAGCGTAAGTTATATCAGTGACGGTGCTATTTTGACATGTTTATGTGCTGCCACAAATGAGCCATAAGGTAAAGCACAGCTCGAATGACTCACCCAGTCACAGTATACTGACAACGGGCCGACCAGTCTTAGTACTGTTCTCATAATGCTGAGCGAATTATCCCCCTTTAATCCCCAGCGCAAAAGAAAGCCTGACACAAACGAGGAAGGTTCTTACTTGACCTTTGGTCACCCTTTAGGACATGCAACGGGAGATTTTTTAATTCCGGCCTTTTCTACCACTCAGATTCTTAGTTGGGGGGCTCGGAAGCCACAAGGAGGATTGTTGAACTGCATAATTGAATGTCAAACAAATCATCATTTGAAACAGTCATGATTCGATAACCCATTGGCTGGGTTTTAGAGGATTAAAAACGATACCCTGATGTAGGTGAGCGAATCAAATGGTAAATATATTCAATATGAAACAGGAAAAACTAAATCAGCCGACTATTTTGATAATTTGCTGTAAGTTTGAAGTATTATAATGTATAGTATGGCAAATGCCGTGACTAAGCTTCAGATACTTCTTTCATCTTAACAGTGTCTGAGTGACATTGTCAGGAAAACGAATTTGACACTGATATCAACACATACGTTTGGTTATGATAAGTTCTCAAATATTTGATATGCATTAGGTAAGGCATCCAAATAATCTTAAAAAAATAATGGAGATGTGAGAGAAGCATCAATCAATGTAGCCGTGAGGGAAGGCAGATACTTGATTTTCGTGTCACATATCAAAATGAGCCAGCAATTTCTTGAAGAGACAGAGAGATTAAGGGTTGTTGAATGGTTACGGTAAATAGATGAAGGTGAAATGAATAGCATCACAAGTACACATTTGAAGAATAAGGACGGTACGGGGAGAGGTGCCAGGTGGCAAGATGAGTACTTGAAATAGGAAAATATACTGTTATATTATTCATGGAGCCCACACTTCAGGTAAATACTTGAAGTGGGAAGTGGGTAGATCTGAGGTGGCCAAAAAAGTTGTTGCGTACTCGAAAACATTGGACTGTGATTTCTGAAAGGTGGAGGTAATAATGGACATGGAAAACAGATAGGATTAAGGTGGCCAAAAGATTTGGTGAATACTCAAGAGAAAGGAAAAAACCTCTATCTGTGGCAGCCAAACTGCTTTGTGAATATTTCAAATGTAAAAGGACAGCTTGTGAATAGTTGATGAGAGCATGAAAATATAGGTCAAGACAATCAAAGGAAATGATCAAACGGTCGACGCTGTTTCAAGGACTGGATAACATCGCTCAAAGAGCTTTTCATCCTGACGTCCCAATCCATACAACCAACGTTAGAGTAAGGTTCAAATACAAATATATTAATTATGAGCAAAAGGTCATTTCCTCTTCAAGGCCACAAAAGGTGTTAGATATGGCAAGGGGTGTACATTAGGCTGTCTTGTATTAAACCAGATGCGGTTAAGTCGGCCATCAAAGCACTAGTTGAAGCTGTCAAATTCATGACTTTGTGATGTCCTTAGAAAAGGGGATAAAGTGAATCTACCCTCATGGTAAACCTATACTACGACTTTCGCGTTAAGAATTGAATTAAGTTAAAAATGACAGATTCAAAAGCTTTGTGACGTCATTTGAAAGAGAATGTGATTTAAATGACGTGCTCTTAGAGCCAACAATAAAATTTGTTATATAACTATCAGATTAAGTTCGAAATTTCGAGATTTCCCTGCCTTATTCATATTTTTGAATGTAGTTTATTGGTTTAGTCAACTCTGCATAATATGATAGTATAAGGGTTTAATTCGTAATTTCCCTAAATGTCTTAGAATCTTAACTTCGACTGCAAATAAATGTGATCAGGCTCAGTTATTCGGCTATACAAAGTAGATGTGATTTTGTCAGTTTAACAAAAAAAACTTTGTTTGCCATGTCTGATATCTGGGTTTTGTGTGTGTGAGTGTGTGTGTATGTGTGTTAGTTTGTGTGTGTTCTGTGTCTTTTATTATAGTGTCAAGTACCGTCCATACAAAGACTGCCATTGAAGATAACCAAGCCATGAATTGGCAGAGCAAAAGAAAAAAAATGCCATGAGTACATAATGTGATACTCAGTTTAACATAGTTGTGAAATCAGAGGCGTAGGACAGAACAAAGGAGGGAGTGGTAGGAATCAATTTTTAAATTTCTGCCGGGCAGCAGCTTTTCACTCTACTCTTCTACGATTTCTAACTGCCAAGGGTTCCTTCACTTGCACCACGTGCACATGGGACCACCGAGTTAATATCTCCGATAGGACGAGACACTTACGTTAAATATTTTTCCAGGAGCGGGCACTAGCTCGAATCAAACCCCGTACCTTTTGGTTCCCATGGCGCATGTCTCACCACCAGTACATCACAGTGCTCCCCCTTTGTGAAGCTCCTTTTAAGGAACGTAAATTACTTAAATTAATGGTGATATCTATTATGCCATCAAACCACAAAAAATCTCATATCTATTATTACTAGATTGGATGTTATGGGTACTGCAGACTTGAGTTAGCTGGGAAAATAACTCAATCCTATTACATACATGAGACAACTTGAATGAGAAGAATCTGAAGAATTGGCCTGGATCTTGCCAACGAGGAAATCTTTGATGCAGATTACACATTGCAAAGGAAAGATTATTTTGTTTCTATGATACGTCGATAATTAATTATGAATGCCTCCCAGCCGAAGTTTCAAGATTTTGCTTTGGTTTTCATTCATATCTTTATATACAACGTTTAAAGGGCAGCCAATGTTTTTATACACATCTATAGTCAGTCTATTAAAATAAGGTGTTTTCGCTTCTCACGCCCATCATTGAAATATGTTTGGCTCAAGTGCTTTTAGGTTTTTTTTTCGTCCTTTAAAACTTGGGTGCGTAGAAAAACATTATTTTATATCATCTCTTTACTTTATGTTTGGATGCGATGGAAATTTTAGTTTTCGGCCCATAATATTAGACGTTGTTGTTTCGATCAGTTGTTTGGATTTTCAAGCTCCTTGGTGGTTTGGTTTTACGGGCTTCCTTTTAGAAAGAAAAATACTCGACTTGGTGCTGGTGTTCTCCCGCCAACTTCCGTCACTTACAAACTAAGAACACGAACGTAAAAGGGCCTACTACAAATCGGGGGGGGGGGGGGGAAACTAACATGATGTTTTTAATATTCGAGTGTCGCGGCGCAGTTGTTATTTGTTGTTTGTTTGCGTGCTTATTTGGTGTATTAGGGTACTTTTCTACTCTATTCGGTCATATCAGCGCTCGCAGGGTAAAAAAACAAGTAAACGATAGGCTAGTTGAATGTAAAGAGAGAATAGAAGTGACAGAAAAAGATTTTCAGAAGGTTTTGAAAAGTGGTATTAGAAGAAAAAACGTCAAAAAATAAACTTTTAACATAAACATAATATCATAAGCATAAAAGGTACTAAACTTGAGGATGACTGATAGTCAAAAATGAGAATTTTCAGAGTTTTATTCTCTGTACTGCTGTTCTTATAATAACTAAAGTTGATCGCCTGTGGCCTAGAAATCTCTTTCATTCGGACAATCCAGCATGCCATGTCAATAAATGTCTTTGGTTTCCAAATTCCTTCTTTTCCTGTTTCTACCGCTAGAAGGGACTGCCGTTGATCGTATGAGGAGCTCACTTGCAGAAGGTACTAAGTCACCAATTGTTGCTTTTCCAAAAATTGACATTTTCTGCTACGAAATAACTCCCCATTGAAACATTTTCAATGTTTCTGGACTTTTTCTACTGGCCTTAGGAAATTGATATAAGTATTTAAAAATGATGAAGGACCTAAGAGTTTTTCATATTTTTAACAAATATTTTTGACTTAGTCCCATTTGAAAGTGAAACGATGACTTAGTGCCTTTTGAAAGTTTTTAGTGCAGACGTAAAGAGAAATTTTCCAACATTCTATGACTACCTTTAATGAGTTTTGTAGTTTTTTGAGAGGTTTTAATCATTTTGAAAATGTTGTAGGAGTGTATGAAATAAAATTTAAGTTTGAAAGCCCTGAAAGAAGCTTTAAATAGGATTTTCAACGATTTCAAAGTCTAGACATAGGTCTAGATCTAAATCTATTTTATCTATTTAGATAAATCTAGCCTAGATCAAACCTTGGTACCCGGTAAGCCTTGATATGCAAGCATGCATCTCTTAGTACTTTTTGTTCGTTGACATTTTGAAGTGGAGTGCTATCCCATGGGTTGGACTGGGATAAACATTCAATTGTAGTTAAACCACGTAGACCATAAACTCATTAAAACTAATATAGATTAAGCATCAAGTCAACATAACTTTGAAGCTGCTTTTCAGCTCGTTTTGTGCTTTTGGGATTGATTTTGAAGCTCTTTCAGCAATTTCAGTGAAGCTGTCATCTGTGTCGCACATCTTGGATTAGAAGTAAATCCTCAATCTAAGCCTGCTTTTGATTGGTCAAAAATATGAGTCATGTTCTCTCATCCTAAATTTCATTTGTTGATGACTTAGTACCTTTTGAAGCAGTTTCTGTCTATGACTTAGTCCTCTTTGCGAGTGGACTGCATTTTTAACTTACACTTTCTATGACTTAGCCCCATTTGATTGTTTCAATCTTTACATGGGACCAAAAGACTATTAACTATTAGCCAAGGGCAATAACTCAATTTTTATCATATACTGACTTAGTACCTTTTGCAAGTGACCTCCTCATTTGTCCCATTAACCCTGTTGTGTATCCGACTTCCACTGTATGTTGGCTAAGGATAATTTTCTGTCCAGAGTGTTCCTGGTAAGTATTATAAATTGATTGGTGCATTGCAGACCTCTATTATTCTGAGGACCAGATCTGTCAACTTTTCATACAGTGAATTTAGGATTAGTAATGTTTGTCACATTTACTGGGTATATATGTAATAAGGCAAAAACTTGCACATACAAGAAAAAAACAACAAAATATATATCTGTACGGTAGATATGGTAACCCCGACACGTTTCTTTCACTTCTACCATACTATCTTGTGTATGCCTCATAAGGCTCAGGAGAATTTTCTTTTCAATCATAGATTAATAATGAGTTCCATATCAGGAATCTGGATCATTTTCAGTAATGAAACAAAATGTACTGAGAAGCATTAATTTTAAGAAGAGAGGAAGTATCATTGCTATATTATTTATGTTATATATAATTAAATTTTCAGTAAATTTTTATCGATTCTGCATTCACTGACTGACAGTTTATAACAAAAGTGCATTTAGAATAAAAACACTCTCGTGACGCTGTATGTGTCCATAGTGGTATTATGCAATGTCAAACTTACCATTCTGAAAGCTTCAATTCAGCAGGAGGAACAAATCTCTTCCTTTTTTCCTGCAAAACCTCACCATGATCCAATCTCCTTAATAGAGTGGGGCCTTGGGGCATGTTACGTTTAAGAGGTCGTTGAGGTTCTCCAGCAGTTGGAGGTACATTGGAATCTTTTCTTTGATCACCCTTTGCAATATCATCTTTCCTTTCCTTGTCAGCATTAAAATTTGATCCTTCCTCATGGCTAGCCTTCATCCATTTCTTTTTTATGGCAGGCATTATAAAGCCTGGAAGACAAGAAAATAAATGTGAGCATTTTATACAATTAATAATACTCTTTATAAATAAAAAAAAAACAAAAAACATTTTAATATGAAGCCTAACAGAAAGAACAAAAAAAAAACCCAAAAAAAATGAAAAGACAACCCACAAAAACTCACAATCAATGAAGAATGGAAAGTTATATGCCAAGATGTGAAACTCAAATTTTTGATGATATAGAGTGAGCCTAGCTGTTGGAGTAAAAAAAAAAAGATCCAGGATATCATCCAAACTTTATTGTGGATCATACATAACATGATATTTACACCTCCTATGCCAAGTGTACACTCATACTCTCATTCATACAAAAATGTTTATTTAGCCAAATGTGCTCTAATCAAGTTTTCAGTCTCTTTGAAAGTTCAAACAGAATGGGACTCTTTCTATTTCTATGTTCATCATCATGAACGCATACACTGCAATGTTGTATTTCTCTATTGCACATCCACATCCTTTCCAACATATTATACTAATCACATGTTGTAACATATATTTATATGTTTTATAAACTTTCTGTATTCCTGCTCTCTGTCACAAGTGTTACCTGCAATCTTCAGTGAATCTGTCTTTCCATGTCACCCCTTTTCTCAGACACTCCTCACTGCTTTATTTGGTCTCCCCTTCCCTCTTGCCAAGATCTTCTTTCCTTCAGTTAATTTCTCACGAGCTTCATTCCAGTTATCATTATGTTATTCAGGTGAATTTGACATTAATAATAATTTAATATATGTTAGGTTTTTTGTGTCCTTTTTTTCCTTTTTTTTTCTTTTTTTTTTTATACTTTTTTGGTTGGGTGGATGGTGGTGGTGGTATGAGGATTATGAGCCAAGCTGTCAAATCTACAGCACTTTTTTGTTTTTACTAATAAATTTCTCTAACCATGTTAT
>JAOWAY010017920.1:0-12451 GCA_028565895.1 Goniobranchus geometricus
TTATTATTATTATTATTATTATTATTATTATTATTATTATTATTATTATTATTATTATTATTATTATTATTATTAATGCTGATGTTATTTACTTGTTAAAATTCATGGAGAGTTGGATAGGGATTTATGGAAGAGTAAAGAAAAACGCACTTAAACTACATGTCGTGTAGTTATTGTAATTTATTATACCAATCAACACACTTTTCTTCTATCCCATTTTTTTTTTTTTATAGATTAAAGCTTAGTAATGAAAAAAAATGTTCAACTTCTTTTTTGAAGCTACTGTGAATTACATTAAAAGTTCAAAATATGATAAAATATCCATTTCTCTTTTTGTTCGGTGTATACTATGCATTGTTTACGTTCCTTATGCTCATTCATGTTTTCTTTTTATTAGACTTGTCCCGCTTAAGACTTAGGACTGGGCTTACGCCTTTTTACCTGGGCTTACGCCCTTTTTAGGCTGGGGCAAAATCGGGCGTAATTACTAAGAGCAAATAGAGTTTTTTTTCACGTTTTCTTGTTTAAATTACTTATAAACGATCAACCGCCCTTATCGTTGCCAACCACAAAACGATCTAGGCCTAAACTGAACCTCCTGAAGTGGGTGACCTTTAAAATTACAAACTTTTGTCAAAAAACAAAAAAACGTGTAAAAAACTCTATTTGCTCTTAGTAAAATTGCCCCCCCCTTCAAGTCTTATCCGGGAATCATGTATTAATTTCAGACAAATAGAAAGAGTGAGAAACTTAAACAAGGAAAAGAAAATCATTGAATTCACAATAATATTGATTTTCAAATCAGTTTGTTATGCTAATTATTATAATAAAGCTAGAATACAAATGCCGTAACTCAGAACAGCCAGTCATTTCAATGTAAACATTGCATTTTATGTGTGCACAACTGGTGTAAGTAGACTTACGGCAGTTGTATCCTACAGCTTTTCAAACGCAGACCAAGCGTAACTCGAGTTACATGAGTGTTATTCCCAGATTTTGTGTCATAAAATCAATAATGTTAATTAATTGATTGAAAAAATTGATTTTTTACAAAGAAAATAGATAGAGCCATTTGGTATCATTTATGAATACCAAACACGAAGTGGCTACAAAATTCGTGGAGAAATAACATAGATAATCAGTTTTTTGTCTCTCCTGAAAAATTGGGATTTTAGAGTTACGGTAGTTGTATTCCCGGCCGACGATTTGTCTAACCAGCCATATCTTTCACAAGAAGTTAGATATTTTGTTAATTTTTAATCTATATTTTATATCCTTGTAGTGTCTTTAAAAGGTTTTAATGTTGTTAAAATATGACTCAGAGAAGCAAAAATTTGGTGGAAAATGGCAACATACCTTTAAATCACAAAATTACAAAAAAATGATAATTGGAGATACAAAGACAAAACAAGTTTGCTCATTCATCAAATGCTGAAAACATATTAAATTTCATGCCATGAGTTACATCCTCAATTCAAACGTAGATTATTGGCATGGTGAGAGAAGAACAACCTACACAATACTTTTAATTATTATAAAAGTAACAAAGTCAATATGGAATATGACCTCCATTTGCGTTTATGTAGGCTGGCATTCTTCTCCTCATTGATCGCGTAAGTTTTGTCATATGTTGTAAAGGCAGATTATTCCATTCTTCAAGCAGGTCCTCTTGCAACTTCAACAATGTATCGCATGTCATTTGTATCTGGTATGACATCTCATTCCATAGTTGCTCTATTGGTTAGTGGCTGGGTGATTGTTTTGTCCATTGCAAAACTGCAAAAGGCTGATCATCCAGATAGTCCATAAAAGCATGTGCCTCACGTAAGCAAATGTGAGTGAGTTGGAAGAAAGGTGCTACATGATGGCCAAGGATGTCATTGAGGTTGCCTTGAAAGCTATGGAGATCTGTCTGATGAGACTGATGTGGCAGGCTCATAACGTGATGCTGTCTCTTCCACATCCGTTATGTTCCATGACGTAACAGTCAGCATGGTGTTCTCCATTTCTGCACCATACACAAAGTCTTCCATCAACATTACTAACACAGGATTTGTCAGTGAACAAGACACTATCTTCTATTCTGGTATGCTCATTGTATAAAGCGGAGACAGTGCTCTCTGGATAGTACAGGTCAGGGCCAATGTGAGGTCTCCTCTACACAAGATTTGCGGATCGAAGACACCGCCAAATAGTTGAGGCACTTATTGCTCTACCATGTCCTTCCACAATGTAGCAATGTGTTGTTGTTGCTGGAAAAAAAGATCCCTCAAGTGATTTAAAACAATCATTCTATCTGTTGCAAAGGTAATGGCTCTTCTAATACTAGGGTTGGCGATGATCCATCAAAGTGCCTGTTCTTTCGAATCATTGAGCAAGTCTGCTCAATACTCACTCTTCATGGAGCAATGCTGAATAAGGATTAGTTTCACATATACTTGTGGTTACTTTGACATACGGAGACGGGGGAAAGTTGTCTGACCTGAGACTTTGAAGGGGCCATGTGGTCAAAGGGACAGAAGTATGTGGCAAGAAAGACAAAGAAGCAAAACGGAGAACTAAGGCGTGAACTTAATGTTTGTGTTGGCTGTGTATTCATTGGAGATTGAGGTAGATATCAACTTCAGGGCTGAACTGCCATCTGTGAAGGCCATAGGAAAGCTTGGTCTATGGGAAAAGGAGGGAGCAGGGCAGAGGAGAAATGGAGAGAAAGGAAGAAACCAAAGAGGGGGGCTGGGGTAATGTATTTGTCCTATAGAGAGAGGTGGGTGGAGGGTATTCTTTTTGATACCTGATCCGTGTTATCAATAATACTTGACTTAACTGCCAGTCACCTCCCTGTCATCAAACCAGGATGCCTTGGCTGCCTTCAGGATCTTCTTCGTCAGGTTCTTCCACCTTTGTCTGTTGTTGGCATATGAGGTGATGTTTTCCAGATCTTTGATGGATTTCAGTCTGTATGTCACTGAGTTGTCTTTTATTTTGACAAGGTCCTTGTTCAGGATGATTGGTAGCGTGATTGGTGGACAACCTGTAGATCTTTAGGAGGTTTTTGTGAAATAGAATTTCATGGCCTTTCTGGCTGGGATGTTTTCATCTCTTCTCAAAATATGTCCGAAGAGACGCCAACGATGTTGAAGAATTTGAGAGGAGATGGGTCTTTTGTTACATTTTAGATAGAGGGAGACAATAGTGATTTTCAGAGGATATCCTATTCCCAGAATTAATTCTCCCTGTAAGTCTCTAAATGCGCAAGCCAGTCATCAGGTCATGATGTGTTTTGGCTGTATTTGACTAGAATGGGTGTCCCTCATCTGCGGATGTATCAGGATCCGTCCCGCTTCTTATGCGGAGAAAGATAGCGGCTTGGTCACAACCGGATCATCAGATGATGTCAATATGGTGATGCAGTGAGTGACTGACTTTCCTAGTGTTGTGTGTGTGTACTTGGCAATTGTTATATTAGTGTACATATTTGATTGTGCCTTGTGGAATAAATGCGTTTAAAAGTTATTTGGACTATATTTTGGCCCTATAGGTATATTCTTCCCCTTTTTCATCAGTCATTCAATTGTGGATCTTGATTCACACTCTACTCTTCCCCTTTTAGGTTTGAATTAGTTTCTCTTTAGGATTACGTTCCTTTGATATTACAAGTCTTTAATGTTGGTAGCGGTAGTTAATTCATACATACTATATTACTGCAAGCATTGATGGGCTATTTCCATTCAGGAGCCATATTTTTTTTTTACTAACTATAGGGAATGAGATTAATGAATATTTGAAACTAGACTTGACTCTTCTTTTCTTTTGTCCCCTCAAAATGTTATGTTGTATTCTTATTTGTGGTTGTCTTGGGTTGTTATATAAAAATCACCACAATACCCAAACATACTTCTTAATCGTAGTGTGCAATGAATGCTAATTTCAATAAGGAAAATGTTGATGAAATGCCAGTGAACAATAATAGATCTCTCTTAATTCTTTGTTTCCTTTTGTCCCTAAATCTCTCTCCTTCTCAGACTTTTTTTTCTCTGCCTGTCTTTATCTCGTCCCTCCTCTCCCCTCTGTCTGTATCTAAGCTTCTATATGTTATCTGGCGATTCTGTGTCTTTATGCATACAAGGTATCAGTAACAACTGGTAAAAAAGGTTTCAATCTTTGCAAAGCTGCTTCTCCAGCCCCATCCTTTTAACTTGTATGATTTTGGACCTGGCATTGCTCCTGATCTTTATGTAGAAACCTAGATTTTAACAGTATAATAATATACTTTCATGGGCCACTTCTGGATGTGGCCACAATTTCTGCATTACTGCAATTCCATCAAGCCTGTCTGTGAAGTGATGATGATGTTCATCCTTCTTTTTGTTCTAAGAAGACTATTACTTATGATCACTTTTAAGGGGTGGGATGAGTGTGGAGATGACTAAGGAGGCCAATCCATGTCTGGAAACATCTGCTGCAATGAGGACAAAGGATACTTGGACTGTACCAGCTTTGGACCTGGAGCTCAGTCTCTCCTTTCTTTTCAACAACTCTGCTTTGTCATTGATACGCTTTTCTTCACAGATGGATGCTCCTGATCTTTCAAGTGAGTCCCATAAGGAACGGTACTCTGCACTCTTTTTCCATGTGGTATGAGGAATGTTGCAGAGCTTTAGGGCCTTCTTCAGGGTGTCTTTGTATTGCATCTCTGGATGGCCTAGTGAGCACTTGCCTATTGCTAGCTCACCATAGAGCAGTGTCTTCTGGAGACGACTTTCGTCCATGTATCGGACGTGGCTGGTCCACCTTAGCTGAGAGCATTTATAAACTCTGTCAGTATACTGGAGAGCTTCAGTGTCTGGCAATTTTTGTCTTGCCACTTGACACGGAGCAACATCCTCAGGCATTTCAGGTGTAAGGTGTTTATTTGCTTGTTATAGCCACTGTAGACTGTCCATGTCTCAAAAGCATAGGGGAGGGATGGTACAAGAACTGCTCTGTATATGTTCAGCTTGGGTTTCTTCTCTAGGCTTAGAACATGACATTCCCAGACTTTGTCCTTCAATCTGCCAAAGGCTGGCTGGGTCTTGTTATTCTGTAGGACTCCTCCCAGTTGATGTTGACTGTCTGTGACATTAGTACTGCCTAGGTACACAAACTTGTCAGACATCATTATTCTCTGTCCATTCACAATGATATTGGCTTTGGTGTGGGCTGCTGTAGGTGCTGGCTGATGCAGGACTTCAGTTTTCTCTGTGGAGATGCCAAGGCTAAAGTCATTGCATTCTTTCGAAAACAAATCTATGCTTTCTTACTTGTCAAACTCAATACTGACATCAGTCATCAGCAAACAAGTCGCGGACTGTGCCTTCATGCGCTTTTGTCATGGCCTGCAATCTCTGGGTGTTGAAGAGGCTGCCATCAGGGCGGTATCAAGCCGATACCAATGTCACCATCATGGAAGGCATTAGAGGGCATTGCGGAGAACACAATACTCAAGAGGGTGGGGGCCAGCACGCAACATTGCTAGCACGCAACATTGCTTCTCTCCACTGAAGACAGGAAAACGCTGGGAAGTCACCATCATCCTGCACTCTGGCTGTCATGCCATCATGGAACTGACGGAACATAGTGATAACAGACATGGCCTATCTATGTTGCTGACATAGCCTATGCTTGTCAGCGCGTCCTGTAAGTGTTAAGGGATAAAATGATACACCGCAATTTTCTGACAATTAGCGGCGCTTCCTGATTTTAAAAAGCCCCAGGCAGAAGATGTCGTTGAGTTCTACCATTAATTGATGTTATCATCATTTTCAAATTTATTGAATTCCTCCACTGCATTTGAGTTGAAGAGACACAGTCTCGTCTTTCAAAGTTATGTTTTCTTTGACTTTGGCCTCTTTTTCTTGAGGGTGTCAGCAGATGAGGCACTACATTTGGAATGTCACACTTACCTGGGATGAGTATAAACTCAGCCTTACAACACCTTTGATTGTGCAAGATTAACATTTAACACGAGTCAATTGACTGCACGACCAACAAAAAAATGTTAATCCTAGCATTAGCCAGACCGGACTATTAGTCGCAGGGTTGATGGCTTAAGATAACTTGCAGCATATTGTCCAAAAATATAAGGCACATTACCCTTTTCACAAGGTTTGCCACAGGGTTACCACCTTATATACCTGGTACTCTCTGTAGTAGCTCTGGAGTGAAGCAGAGTAAATCATTTAAAGAGTGTTTTAAATTGTGAGAGTTGAAGCTGTATCATCAGTCAGATGGGGTCTATGGTTTGGGTACTGGCATTGTCAGGTTTAACCCTGATGCTATGCAAAGGCGCTTTATATCAATTTCCTCACCCCGCCCTGGTTCTTGTATAGGGGGTTTGATGAAAATTGATATCACCTTCTTGTTAAATGCCACAAAAACTGAAGTTAAGCCCCAGCATTAGGGGCTTATATGGTCTTGATGGAATGTGCCTCATTCATTTACTTTCTTATGGAGCTGGTACCCCATTTGACATTTTGGCGAAATGAAGAAAATTATCCTTTAACGTTGACTCTAAAGTGGCTTTGCCAAATTGCTATGGTAACACTAAAAACAAAAAGTTAAATAATGCAGTCAACTGACATTGATCTTACTATTGATCATCTTTCCTTTTTCTTTTCTTTTTTTTTTTTGGTTAAATTCTTAAACCAGTCCTAAGTCTTCCTTCATAGTTTCCTGGAGGCAAGCCCCGCAAAACCCACATCCCACTATTTTGTTTGATTTTTAATTTTGTTTGTTTTCATTTTGTAAAGAGACCAAAGGAGGTGTAATATGCCTTTAGATCTAGATTCTTTATTGGCGTTTGGATTTTTTTCATTGAATCTAGACTTTTGGTTGGTTGGTATTCAAACTATAGAAAGTGATCTCTCTAGATCTAGATTCTAGACTTTAGAAAGATTGTGGATCATTTGATGTTGACATCTAGATCCAGCACTATTGTAATTGTTTTAATGTTATTACTTATCTATAAAGATTCTCCATTACTTTAATCACTGGCAAGGTCTGCCCCTTAGCCAGTCAGTGTATTCACTAGACTCAAGATCTTGGTCTGTATGACTCCCTAAAGCTGAGTTTTAGGGATTCTTTGTAGATTATTGTGCAAAAAAGATGCAGTTCATTGCGTTGTCAAAAACACTGGCCAGTATCCAAATAATTTAGATATCTGTGCATTGCTTTAAGATGTTCAGTTATAGAAGTCAGAGCTTAAATCATATTGGAATATGAAGAAATAAATTTTAGTGAACATTCACATGTCATTAAATTTTCCGTCAGATGCAAAACATTATCTGGGTAATGCAGGAACTGGAATGCTTGAAAATAAGCAGACTTAAAGTTTTTTTGTTCAATCAATATTGCTTTGCCCTCTTTTCTAACTTCATAGCATTTGAGGTTATTTTTCATCATAGGAAACAAAAAATGTTATGTACATCAGCGTTTAAGATCAGATTCAGATCATGCTTTGTTGTTTTTTTTTGTGTCTCTTTAAAAAGTGTAAGAAGGATCTCCTCTTGTCAGAATACAATAGTAAAAAAGTAAAGTAATATAGAGGATGACTTTATAGACTTAACGTGCATGTTTTATAGTAAGCTTGAAGTTTATTCCTAATATGCAAATGAATCACACAGTTCAGTAAGGGTAAAAAATCCAAGTGTGCATCTTTTGTTTTCTATTTGTGTATATGTGTTTTTCTTAACGAAAATATGGAAAGCACGAGGAAGAGGATGTTCATCACATAGGTGTACACAAGCTGATTATTTATCATTAATTATCCCCTGCAAGACCATTTCCACTCTGCCCGAGAGGGTTCTAAGATCTTCAACAGAGCAGAGATGCTGTTGAAAATATGCATGCTCTGCCTACGAATTCATGCATGTCACATGAGGTGACTAAGGTTTAAGAAAGACTTTGTTATCTCATTAGACATTTATTCTCTGTCGTGCGTATCAGGCTTTCTTTTGTCTCCTCAGAATGGCATCGTAAAGAGTCCCTGAAACATCCATAATTTGTCATCGTGAAAACCAGAAAATTCTCTGTGGATTATGTTGTAGCTTTCCAGAATTGACTCTTCTGTACTGATGGATTTGTTTACAGAGTACATTGCAAATTATTTGAATAATAGCATGTTCAGTAGTTTGAGTGTTTTACTTATTGTCATTTTAAATTAAATCTCCACAGTATCACCAGGATTGTTATATAGGAGGTATAATCCTTGCCTCATAGATAGTTCTGAAATTCGTTTGTGTTGGAACCAAAAAAATAGTTCAAGACATTAAGTAGATTGGCCATTTTTAACCAGTAAAGCTCTGAAGTTTTGTAGCTGAATTGCTTCATTTTTATCGTTATTTTTTCCTCTTTCTCTGTAGACCAAGCCAACAAAACCGTGACCAAATCCGACGTGCTGCGGAAAGCAGAGGCTAACAAAGCTCATTGGGACAAAATAGTGGCAAGCAATGTGATCAACAACAATAATTCCAGTGAATGCTTCTGTCCTGATAGACACTCTGGTGGAGACATTTATCATGTGAAAAAGGATCTGCCATGCAACTCTCTGAAGTCTCAAGCGCACAAAGACAATGGGTTACCTCCTGAGGCTAAAAAAAGCAAATTAGCGGTAGATTCTGGAAGCCCCATTCTTTTACAGTCGTCAGCTGATTCCGTGAAAACGAACACTGGTGTGAACAATGACCTTGCTCATCCTATCAGCACAATTACAACAATTAGTAAAACAGACTCACTTCCAAACTCAGAATCATCACCGTCATTGGTATTACCTCATGAAGTGTCTCAAAGGAGTACAAAAAGTGACTGCTCCGACTCGTATAAGAAAGAGTTGCAGGAGAACAGGAGGCATGAAATGAAACAAAATAGTTCCTTTTCATTTCCTTGCGTTTTACACGCTCTGACGTGGGCGACTCAGGGCAGAGACCAAGGAGTGAAAGTGAAAGACCCAGATGCAGTTCTACCAGAAATACCCAAAGATTTACTTGATGCTGATCACATACAGATACTAGCAACAGGAAGTCTGCACTTAGTGGGAGCTGTTTTGGCTGTGCTGGAACCAGATATGAATGAATAGATCGAGAAAGCAGTACTGTCGAACAACGTTTGTTTAATGATTTGAAGCATTTCATTGTAAACTTTTGGTTCTGGATTTTGAACGTCAGAACATTGCCAGTACATGGATTAAAAAAGAAAAAATCATTTAAAGAAATACAAAAATTGTCATACATCTTGGCTACCAGATTCAATCAATGTTTCTTGTATTTACTCAACTTCTCAGGACAGACAAATAGAATCCAACAAAAGAAGGAAAAGACAAACGAAAAACACCTGTTTAATGTTTTCAGCGTAAATAGTAGTTTAATTATTTTCTCCAAAATGTTTCATAATTTCCAGAAATGGATGAATAAAGTATATATATCACTTAACTGATCCTGGGGCCAGTGGCAAGTCACGCACCTGAATTACATGTCCCGGTTACATCCGAAGCAAAGGACTTCACATGACACAGAGGGAATATGGTATCTTGCTGTGGACGATTTTTGTCCCAAATTCAACGTATGCATGAATTAGGTTGGGCTATGGTTTTGATTCAAAGCTTGTCAATACAAAAGATGCTCTTGAAGAACCAACACAAATTTTCTTGTACTTGTTGTCTCTCCAATAAAGATCATGAAATCCAGTTAGATCAAGATGGAAAGATTTTGTACTGACAACAGGTATAAAGGTATACAATCAATAACTTTACACATTGACATTAATTTCAGTATTAACTGGCCTCCCTCTGGTATGACCAGGGTGAAAATAATGGCCCGCTCTTTGCCTTTCCCTTTGTATCATACAGTGTGGATATTGCCTCTTGCATCGACAACTTTTTGTTCTGTATACCATGAGTGTGCATCTACTATCGTTTGTTTAACTCTCATTCTTTACATCCAGTCAGGAGAATCTGTCTCCTCTTGAAATCTGAAGTGCAGAGAGAATGACTGAAGTTTCTGATTTACCCCATTTGTGAAAAGAGAATTTCTGCTTGATATTATGATGTTGTGGGAGTTTTTCATTGTTCTTTTCCATCATGAGTTTGTTGTCATGAATACGTAATTCAGACAGTTGTGGATACATGTGTATTCTTAACTTACGTTAACTTCCAGTGGCAAATGAGAAATACTAGTGTTAGCTCCCATGGTAACCAGATCTCCCAAGTCTCCCCAGTTTTGTGGCATTCTTTCCAGTTTCAGACTCAACTTCCATCCTCTCCTTGTTCCATTGAGATTTCTCCACTGCAAGCATTATCAAGTTCATCATTTACTTTTTAAACTCGTTAAAGACCTGATTTCACCAATTTCAGGCACTGATTGAAAACTTACCTATTTGAACCTGCCTTCTGTCATGTTAGATCACTTTCTACCTCAAACCTACCTATATGTATGTATGGACTTTCAAAATGAAGTTTCCATTGTGAACGTAAACATATTGCATGTTTCTATATATTTATTGATATTGTTGCCGTCTCACAAATTTTGTACAGTGCGATCAAGTATCTATATAGATGCTGAAACCTCCTAGACTTATCAATACTCCCATTCTTGTAATTTTAAATCTTCCCACATTGAAGAGTCAGAGGTTTAGGAGGTGTATGTATATCTGCAAGCAGTAAAAAAAAAAAAAAAATCCTATAATAGAGTTTTCTATATGTCAGAGAATTATGAAACATGAAATTTGGTAATAAGCAACAACTTTGACAGGATAAAATGGGCAGAGGAATGTATTGGAAACATTTATGAAGTGTCCAAGGTGGATTGTTCGTGGTAGTGGTTTTTGTAAACTTGACAGAAATAAGGAGCGGCAAGGAATTCAGGGGTCAAGCTGTGAAACAGTTGACACCACTTAATCACAACACAGTGGGAGAGGCAAAATTGTTGCGTTTATCCAAAGTCAATTAACTGGAGCTCTTAACTCTCTGACTGCGCCTATTGCACATTTTGCGGTATGGATAGTGAACGAAAATTGCGACTCCTGTGAGGGGTGTACCATGTGGTTATGCAATGCAAATTTTTTGACTCAAGTACATCTGGTATCAAACTGTTGCAACTGTCATGTGTTAGAGTAGTCATTATTCTATAGAAAACCGAATTGCGCTATGAGCCTTTAAATAAATTTTGACACTATTCACTTGCAATAAGTTCAGCAATTCTTCCTTCAGAGTTTGAAGGGCTTAGGACTGTCATGATGACGTGAAGCATGGCCTCATCAAAAATTTTGTTTTGTTTTCGTTTTTGTTTACTTTTTAGTTTTGGTTTTGTTTTTGTTTTATAAAACTATTTGTCTGTATTGTTTAGTTTCATTTATTTTAAGGCACATAGATTAGCAATGCTTCTGCTTTCAAGAGGCAGAGCAAAGTGCTTAAAGACGGATTTCAGTTCTTTGAAATGATGGTAAACGATCTAAGAGGGTCTCCTCTTGATGGGATCGCTGAAGATTTTTAACCATGATTCTATATGCACGTTCTGTCTTAGATGATTTAACATTAATGCTGACATCATAAATACTTTATCATATCAAAGATCTACATCATTCGTTTTGATTGACGGAAATAGGAATAAAAACAATGATAAGAATTTTGAAGTGGTCTCTTCTCAGAGCTGCGATTATCCAAAGTGTGTTGCAATTTACGAGTGACTTTTATATAGGATTAATTATGTTTCTCATTAAATGTTGCGGTTAAACAGAAATGGAAATTATCGAGTTGTGATTAAACAACGTTGACTTTATCTCCAATATGTTTACATGCTTTTTCCATTACAGAATGTAGAACTGATTCCCAAACCTAGATTTTAACTGACCTTATTTGAGGTGTGTGGTTTAACCTCTGCCTGCGAGGACATTGTAGTAATTCTTTGGCCTGTAGGAGTGGTTTGCATTACTAAATGCGACTCATTGCTTCCACTTCCGACAGTTCCAAATTTGAGACCAACCCTGTCCATTAGGCCGCGTGCCAACTGCGTTTTGAGCTGAGCTCAGGCCGACTGAGCTCAGGCCGATCTTAGATATGAAGTACAGTGCCAGGCTTAAAACGCAGGCATCCACTGAGCAGGACGGAGCCTTTCATTTGTCAAGCTTTAAAAAACATGACAATAGCCACATGCACCTTTTTGCGCCATGACAGTGTTGTTGTTGAACGTAATTGACAGCTAGGTCTTTAAAAAAAACAACTTTTGATCTACTTCTAGATCTTCTTTTATTAGCTTTTTAAAAATTCTATCTATATCTTTAACGCAGCAATGGATTCCTTGCTCTGGGTCAAAGCGAACGTTTTTGTAATATTGTGCCTTTGTGTAGCCCAAAACAATCATTGTACAAAACCAGTCAATAAATTGGCTAAATATATTTTAGAACCCTCTTGCAGAATCTGTAA